>NW_022638537.1:0-25043 GCF_010993605.1 Petromyzon marinus
TCCTCTGAGAATGTGGCCAGAGGCGTGGCTAGGCCCCGCCTCCGGCCACGCCCTCTCGTGGAACCTTTCGCAAAGGTTACCGGAGTAACTCGGCTAGCCCCACCTGTTGCCTTTGCCCCAGATGCGCCTCCTTCCCTGATTGGTTGTTACCTCCGTGGCCGTACCCGTGAAGCCCTTGCCAGGCCAGCGGGTGTCACCCTGTCATGTCAGCAGGTGTCACCCTGTCATGTCAGCAGGTGTCACCCTGTCATGTCAGCAGGTGTCACCTTGTGATGTCAGCAGATGTCACCTTGTCATGTCAGCAGGTGTCACCCTGTCATGTCAGCAGGTGTTACCCTGTCATGTCAGCAGGTGTCACCCTGTGATGTCAGCAGGTGTCACCCTGTGATGTCAGCAGGTGTCACCCTGTCATTGCACTTTAATGAAAACCGACAACAGAATCCTTGAAGAAAAAAACTAATTCAGGTGTTTGACATGTCGACGCCATTTCGTTTTGAAAATGTAGCGGAGAAAAATATATATTGTTCACATCGCATTCTGTTTTGTCAATGATCTCTGTAACGTGCGACTGCTCTGCAAGCCATGCATTAACCCCTTTCTGTCTCAATTTAATTCCCAGCATGCAATTCTCCAAGCCTCAGATTTTAGAAAATCTTTCGCGCAACTTTAATCCTAGTAAATATATTTTTTTCTTTTAAAACACAAGCATTATATTTAGTCTATTGCATGGCTAAAGTATTCTAAGTAAAAATATAAATTGTATTAAACCAATGTTAGATCATCGCTATGATAAATATATTTCTACCCTACAATATACAAATCTACATTGTGCTAATGTTTCAATTCTACTTTTATTAACTTACAAATATATTGTCTAGGACACATTTTCAAAGAAATATTTTCATGTACCCAGACAATATTTGCACGTGCCCACATTAAAAAAACTTGCAGACTGCATACGTAACTACGACAACAGAATCCTTGAAGAAAAAACGAATTCAGGTGTTTGACATTTCGTTTTGTACGGGAGAAAAATATATATTGTTCACATCGCATTCTGATGTCAAAACATTTGATTCTTTATAAAATTCAAAAACCCTTGAACAACTTTGCTGCACACGGAGATGTCCGTGCATGCCTCGTTTCCACAGCTTCTATCCCGCTGCCATTTGTATTTCATGCACATACCGCTGTTAAGAGTTTGATGTTTTATTGATTTTCCATTTAGGTGTTTTTTTCCTGTAATGTTTTTTTGTAAATTTTTTAGTGGAAATAAAGTCCTGAAAAGTCTCTTCCTCTCTCTCTCTCCACTCTCTCGGCCGAGTCTCTGCCACTTTTGGTTCTGAGTGTCGCATGTTTGGGATCCTTCTTTCCCTCCTCTGTGGATTTAATTTGATTTGCTGATTTACACGTCAACATATTTAAGACTTTTTCCTAATCATTACCAACGTTTCCATGGCCAGGCACTTTAGAGTAACTTATTACCTTTTCCCACAGCATCATAATATAATTTTCCTGGATCATCACCTTCATAGCTTTGATCCATTACCAACTTTTTTTTTCAAATTTTCTTGCTGTGGTTTTCACACCTGATGATGATTGCTTGTGTTGCAGTCGAAACGTTGTGAGAATTTTATTGTTTTATATTTTTATTATTTTATTGTTTTCCTTATACGTGACTTTACCGAAAGAACCAAGAATATGAATCCCTGCAGTCACGAAAGCTTTAAATCTAAATTCAATCACCAATGGTTTACTGGTTCGTTTTTGTATTTACTTATGCCACCGTCTTTCCCCGTGGGACCATGTGGCGTGAAGTTGTGTCGCACATAAACAGAATCTGTTCACATCACGATTTTCCGTACTCGACTGTCAGTTGCCATCCCCGGGGCAATGTGCACATTTGTCGACTCGGCGAATCGATTTGATTTCGGGTCCCGTTGGGTCGCCCCTTTTGTGCTTTTGCGTGAGCCGGATTTCAACACAATTCCCGATCCGTTGTGGTGCCACGGTCTCGGAGCAACTCTGCCGCCGCCTCGACTCCCCCGTGGCCCCCCACACCGAGCACGCACCTGCAGCGCGCACATGTAGCGTCCTGGCGGGGGATTGCCCGTCACGACGGGTTTTCATCCGAAGGGTCTCTGGGATGAAGTCCCGCGGTTTCCCGGTGCCAGGAGAATGGCCGACCCTCGCAGAGCAAGTCACATTGCGGCGCCCCTGAGTTGGCTTCAAATTGTTTGGGCGCGCGAAGGTTCGCCGGGTCGGCGGCGACGAGTCGCACGCGACGCTCCCCGCCGTCTCAAGCCGATCGCGGAATCCGTGTGACGCCGGCGAGCGCCGCTACGAGGCGGCGATAGGCAAAGTTCCCTTTCGTCTTCGTCCCTCCGACTCTCACGGCGTCCGCGCGACGCCGTGAGCACGGCCGCGAGGTACGTGATGGGGCGTGCGAGCATTTGCGGACTTGGGTAGCGGTAGGCCTAGGGTCGGCTCGTAGAATATTCCCTTCGGGCGGTGCGGGAATTTGCGCCACGAATAAAAGTTAGCAGAGAGCATCGGTGTGGTGCGCGTGTGATTCCCGTGCGGAGTGGCTCCGTGGGCGGATGCGCGGCGAGAGCGAGGGCGGAACCGCGGCCGGAGCTCGCGCGTTGAGATCATCGCCCGTCGGCGTGGACACGGGTGGGCCGCCGCGTGCTGCGTCAGCGTCAGCCGTAGTGGGCGCGCGGCGTGCACGGACACGCGTTGAGATAATCGCCCGCAGGTGCGAGACCGTTCGGGCCCCGTGTTAACGACGGCTGCGGTGCGTGCGGATGCTCGTGGAGGTAATCACTCGCCGGTGTAGGCGCTAGCGTGCCGCTGTCCGCTGCATTAGCGATAGCCGCGGTGCGCGCGGGGGTGCGTGGGTTTACTCCGTGCGGCCGTGAGCCAGCAGCACGAGTCTGTCCCTCGGAGAGGGCGCTAGCGCGGGGGGCCCGATCGCTCGGTTGGCGGGGTCCCGGCGGGAGCCGACCGACGCGGTGGAGGAGGCGGCGGAAGGGGCGGACGTCGCGCCCCACCTGCCCAGCGAGGGCGGTGGGGTGGACGTCGGCCCCCACACCGCCATGGCCCTGTACACGTTAAAGTATTGAGCACAAACTCAAGGAGCAGGGAAAATGGTAATGTTGCTTGGATTTAATTTTAATATCATTGCAACTGTATAGTTTTGATATGTTTTATTGAAAAACATTCACGTGCATTGGCATGTCCCTCTGTCTCAAACATTAATAATGTATCATCTGCAAATGTCCTTTAGCAATGTAAATGTTTGTTCAACATTGGTATGCAGCTTGAAGAATGACGGAGTCTTATAACTGAAGACACTTCGGATTTTCAATCAAAATTTACAAATAATCCACTCTACCATAAACATGCTACATTCCAGCTAAAGTATAGTAGTATATGACTGTAAAGTAGTATGGTGTATAGCACAGATATTTCGTACAAACCCAGTGAGATGGGAGTGCTGCTTTGATGTATTACGCTTGGATCCGATCTCATGGGTTCAATTCAGGCTAACCCCTAAGGGTACAATTTTATTTTTACAGTTTCAATCGGACCAAGTACGTGGGGAGGTTTATCCCAAGTCAACGTGGCTTAAAATCTGCCATGCTGAAATAAAATAGCTGGACGTTATTGCTTCTGACGTGAGTGCAGGACTCGCTATCCATGCCAAGGTGCGGAGGCTCATTTTGGCGACCAAAGGAATTCCGAATGCATGTTACAATAACGTTCATTTCAGATGACTGGATTCATTGGTAGAGTGCTCCAACTTGGGCAGAGATATCTGGCTGGAAAGTGATGTGGTTAAAACGTTTGTCTCGCAGTTTTAAAGGTTGCAATTTCAAAATACAGTTTGGGCATCAGAGCTCAATAAATTGAGTACTACTCTGTGTGAGGTTAACAGGAGTCATCCAATGGAGAGACTGGGCTACGCCATATAAATGTGGAATTTACATCAGTTGACAGGTCAAACGTACTCTTTGTCCTTTTTGGTCACATTATTATAGGCTAGTGGTGTTTGTGTGTTTTAATCACAGAGATGGGGGGGGGGGCATTGCACCTCGCTACACCCATCCACTGCTGACGGTAGAGGTTGTGTCTGTGTGTATACACAGACACAGTGTAAACACACACAGTGTACACACACACACATTGTACACACACACAGTGTAAACACACACACAGTGTACACACACACAGATTGTACACACACAGAGTGTACACACACACACATTGTACACACACACAGTGTAAACACACACACAGTGTACACACACACAGATTGTACACACACAGAGTGTACACAC
Organism: Petromyzon marinus; assembly: GCF_010993605.1. Taxonomy (NCBI): domain Eukaryota; kingdom Metazoa; phylum Chordata; class Hyperoartia; order Petromyzontiformes; family Petromyzontidae; genus Petromyzon; species Petromyzon marinus. The sequence goes on from NW_022638537.1 coordinate 4,344, forward strand.
ACAGTGTACACACACTGTACACACATACACACAGTGTACACACACAGTGTACACACACACACAGTGTACACAAACACATAGTGTAAACACACATAGTGTACACAGACACAGTGTACACACACACAGTGTACACACACACACTGTACACACAGTGTGCACACACCGTACACAGACAGTGTACACACACATACAGTGTACACAGACACAGTGTACACACACACAGTGTACACACACATAGAGTGTACACACACAGTGTAAACACACAGTATAAACACACACAGTGTACACACACAGTGTACACAGACACAGTGAACACACACACACAGTGTAAACACACAGAGTGTACACACACAGTGTAAACACACACAGTGTACACAGAGTGTACACACACAGTGTACACACACACGCATTGTGTACACACACACAGTATACACACACATTGTGTACACACACATTGTGTACACACACACACAGTGTACACACACACAGTGTACACACACACAGTGTACACACAGACACATTGCGTACACACACAGTGTACACACAGACACATTGCGTACACACACAGTGTACACACAGACACATTGTGTACACACACAGTATACACACACAATGTACACACAGTGTATACACACACAGTGTATACACACACAGTGTATACACACAGTGTACACACACACAGTGTACACACACAGTGTATACACACACATTGTGTACACACACAGTGTACACACACACACAGTGTACACACACAGTGTACACACACACACAGTGTACACACACTGTGTACACACACACAGTGTACACACACACAGTGTACACACACACAGTGTACACACACACAGTGTACACACACAGTGTACACACACACAGTGTATACACACAGTGTATACACACACAGTGTACACACACAGTGTACACACACACACACAGTGTACACACACACAGTGTATACACAATAATGTCCACGTTGTTGTAGCTGAGCCCACACACCCAAGGGAGGGAGCAATGGAAAATGAATCTAAATCAACTTAAACTCCAATCCCGCTCTGTGACGTCACCACTCAGCATTACTTCATCGGCGTGAAACGCCAGGGGGAGGTGTACCTTGCTAGTGACGTCATGTCACCAAAGTATTCCACTGTGCTCTTGAGCGTGACGTCACTTTGCGCTTGGGTCACTGCCGATTGCGTTCCAGTGCCAATCCTTATTTGGGCAAAGCTACGCCCAGTCACTGGCGGCTCATTAACATAATGTACTCGTTAAAGCCCTCGCGAGTTAATTGCGACGAGTTCATTGCCCACGACACATGGGACGAGTAACATTAACATAATTTATTCATTCTCTAATTTAGTTACGGAGCCGCTCATTGTGGGAGGAACGTATCTCGTTCTCCGGACGTGACGTCACGTCACCTGCTACCGTGTGACGTCACGATCTAAACAGGAAGCTATCGCTTCCTGCACTGAAATCCGAGGTGAGAAATTCTCATTGTGGTTGTTGTGGTGGTGGTTTTGGTGGTTGTTGTTTACCAAGGTAGAGCCTCTCTCTCGTAGGGATGTCAGTTGAGTAGCAGCGAGCATGGGAATCGATGTCCAGGTTGCAACTTTACAACGCGGGGCCTAGCCACGCGGGGCCTTGCCTCCTGCCCTCACCTGATTGCATTTACTTTAATTATCTCGCTTAAGTTTAATTTGTCTTCACCCGGCTCGTCACTTTGTAACTTTGTTTTATTGTAAATATTCACGCAGTTTTTATTTTCTTTTGTTAGCAGGCCAAGCCCGCTTGAGCTGCTATACCGCTCTTGTTATCAGAAGCGACCTGCCCACAACAACACAAGGTGAGGCTTTATCAACGTGTGTGAATGTTTTGACTTAAAACTTTGGTGACTGCAGGAATTAATATTCTTGGTTCTTTCGGTAAAGTCACGTAGATAGAAAATAAAAAATAACAATAAAAATAAAAAATAGTAAATAAAGCAAAAAAAAACCCTCGTTTTGATCGCAACACAAGTAGTCTTTATTTAATTTAATTGTATTATCTGTTATTGTTATTTTCTGTCTACGTAACATTACTGAAAGAAACAAGAATACGTGTGTCAATGTCTATCGGTCAAAGACGCGCAAACTCCAAATATACAGCAAGCGTCAGGGTCGGGATCGAACCCATGACTTCCTGTATATTAGGTGAGGTAGTTAACATCTCACCACGGAAAGAGACACGCAAACTCCAGTTAGCCTCGGCTATGTTCATTGATCCTCGATTAATTACTTGGTGGAGTGAGGAAGCATTAATGCCGAGCAGATGAAGGTGGCCAGGCATGATTCTGGACACGCCACCGCCAGTGTGTGACAGTGTCAAGTTTGTGTTTGCAGTAAAGTCTATTAACTCTATTGCACACGGAGGTTATATCAAAACAATAGTTTATTTTTGTTTTCCTCTGGAACTCATTGTAAGAATGGAAACAGGAGGTGAACACAGCACACACATTCAGCTGAAGTTGGAACTGTTCATCCCCAGCATTCAAGGACATCTGAGCCTGGATTCACACCTCTAAGTTGCGATTGAACATTAATTTATGCATTTCTGCATAACACAAATAGTATTGTTTTCAACACCCTTTGCTATGTCAGCTGAATTTAGCTCTTATAAATATTCCTTTTGTAGCCAGACAGCCGAAATTGTGTACTTAGAGTTTTGGGTGAACATTCATTTTGAAGATGCGAGGGCTTCCAGGCATGTTTATGACATTGCCCTCTCATTGTGTGCCATCACAGCCCGTGCGAGGAATTTGGGAAACTTTTTCACTGCATCATGAATATATGAATAAGTATAGACGTATAAGTCACGTGTTACTGTGTATATATGCATTCCTCTGTGCCTCGATACTGACGTGTAGATGGTGTGTATATTCTTATTTTCTGTCTGCAGCTGACGCTGGTCTGATGGAGCAAAGGCACTCAGCGCAGCTCTGTACGACAAGTCAACAATGCGACCAGCGTGCATACAGCACGGATCGGACTGGAAATTTGACACAGCACCAGAGAACTCGCACTGGAGAGAAACCCTTCAAGTGCAGTGTGTGTGACAAGGCATTTTCACCGTCATCTGCTCTTAAAATACACCAGAGAACACACACGGGAGAGAAACCCTTCAAGTGCAGTGTGTGTGGGGAGGCATTTTCACAGTCATTTGCTCATAAAAGACACCAGCGAACACACACGGGAGAGAAACCCTTCAAGTGCAGTGTGTGTGGGGAGGCATTTTCACAGTCATATAATCTTAAAAGACACCAGAGAACACACACGGGAGAGAAACCCTTCAAGTGCACTGTGTGTGGGAAGGCGTTTGCAAATTCATCTGCTCTGAAAAAACACCAGAGAACACGCACGGGAGAGAAACCCTTCAAGTGCACTGTGTGTGGGAAGGCATTTGCATGGCCATCAGTTCTTCAGGCCCACCAGAGAACACACACAGGAGTGAAACCCTTCAAGTGCACTGTGTGTGGGAAGGCATTTGCATGGCCATCAGTTCTTCAGACCCACCAGAGAACACACACAGGAGAGAAACCCTTCAAGTGCACTGTGTGTGGGAAGGCATTTGCCTGGCCATCAGTTCTTCAGACCCACCAGAGAACACACACAGGAGTGAAACCCTTCAGGTGCACCTTGTGCGGGAAGGCGTTTGCATATTCATCAGTTGTTCAGATCCACCAGAGAACACACACAGGAGAGAAACCCTTCAAGTGCAGTGTGTGTGGGAAGGCATTTTCACAGTCATCTGTTCTTGTAAAACACCAGAGAACACACACAGGAGAGAAACCCTTCAGGTGCACTCTGTGCGGGAAGGCGTTTGCACAGTCACCACATCTTAAAGTACACCAGAGAACACACACAGGAGAGAAACCCTTCAGGTGCATTCTGTGCGGGATGGCGTTTGTACGTGTGTCACATCTTCAAAGACACGAGAGAATACACACGGGAGAGAAACCCTTCAGGTGCACTCTGTGCGGGATGATGTTTGCACAGTTGCCACATCTTAAAGTACACCAGAGAACACACACGGGAGAGAAACCCTTCAGGTGCACTCTATGCGGGATGGCGTTTGCACGTTCATCAAATCGTCAAAGACACCATAGAACACACATGGGAGAGAAACCCTTCAAGTGCAGTCTGTGTGGGAAGGCCTTTTCACAGTCATCTTTTCTAAAAAAACACCAGAGGACACACACAGGAGAGAAACCCTTCCGGTGCACTCTGCTGGAAGGCGTTTCCAGATTCATCAAATCTTCAAGTACACCAGAGAACACAGAAGCATCAGAAGATCTGCAAGGAGAGGAGTCTGAAATCAGCTTGTGAAAGTCAAAGTTCCACAATGAGCCCATCCCTCATGAAACAAGAACCGGAGGAAAATCCCAGCTTTGACACTGTAAAGGAACCGAGGTGAAATGTGAAGAGGTGATGGTGAAGAGCAAAGAAGTGACGGTAAAATGTGAAGATGAAAATTAAGCTCCAAAATGGGACCTTCACATCGATGGAGGCAACGTGAAGCAGGAGGAGAATTCTGACTGAGGCAGAGCGAGGCGACTCCCAGCAGTTTGAGGAAGTGGAGGTGTGGGTGGACTTCCTCCTAGACAATACAAAGTCAAGTGGAGACCCCGTAGATGTGTAAGCCAGAGACGATGTCGCTCCAATAGATGCACCTTTGTCACAGGCCTTTAATGACAAGAATGTGAAGTTGAACACTCAATTCCTAGATTCAACCTGCAGAGTAAGGGCGGCCAGTCTTTGTGGACCTGTGGGTTGGGTCAATCTCTCACCAGGAGCGAGAGACAAGCCCCCAAGCATTCACTATGTTATAATAATAATTGCATTTACACGGTGCTTGCTTAACCGCCTCAGCAACTCGGAGTTTCGTGTCGTACCTCGTCTGAAACACTCGAAGAGCATCCCCAAGTAGCAGCTGCCCCTGTGTGGCACAGGGTGGTGGCCCTAGACCGGCCTGCATGTGGACAAGAGCCTGTCAGTAGGGGGCGATGATTGATGCGTCATCTCAGTTGTGTAGTTTGTAGGTAATCTTGATTCGAAGCTTTCGTGACTGCAGGAATCCACACTCTCGAGTTATTTCAGTAAAGTCACCACGTAGTAGAAACATAACAGACCGCGGCGTTTAGATCACAACACAAGCAATCGTCATCAGGTGGGACAACCACAGCAAGAAGAAGACGCTGAAGTAGTAGGCGCCTACTCCAGCAGTTTCTTCTTGCTGCTGTGCTTGTCCAACCTGATGACGATTGCTTGTGTTGCGATCTAAACTCCGTGATCTATTATTTGTAGCTAATGTTTAGAATTTGCTACATTTTGACCCAGACGCCAGCATGCAATGGCCTACTCGTTTTGAATGACACTACAATAGTACGTTGTACATACACTGTTAAGCAGGCGGTGCGTATTTTTAAAATAGCTTCTTGTTAATACGATGTAACCTGATGCAGTATATTTCACTGCAGTAATTCAATTTTGTTAATATGCCTGTCAATAATTACGAATGAATACTTGTCTGTGCATATTTTAAATGTTATTCTTTTATAAGGTGATGTTGATATCGAAAACTGACACGTAACTGGCATGCCATAAATAGGAAATTAACTCTGCTTATTCGAATCAATGTATTCGTATATATGTTGATAAACTGTTTCAAGCAGATTGTCTCTAACGGCGACTACAGGGACCACGTGATTGTTTAAAAATGTATTTGATTATAACTATAATTGCCTACAATTCGTCATGTGTAGCTTATTTAGACTATAATTTATTCACTACCCAAAATGTATTTACTTGAAAACGTAGAGCTGATATTTGTAAGCAATGTCTTTGTTATTTTTACGTTTGAAAAAAAATATTTGCACAAATTGAACTTGTTCAGATACAAGGTGAATTCACAAGGCTTTGTAAAAAATCCAATATTTCAGAATTTTGCCTTAACAGAGAATATTTTTTTAAATGTTGGTAAAAATAAAGATTCAGAAGTATATATTGTGCCGTGTCTACAATTTTATTGTAAAGTGTAATTGGTAAAAAAATGATGGTTCAATGAGCCACTCTGTCTACAGGAAAGCTACCCATACGGATGCTTACCTGAAACCGGATTCCCACCACCATCCATCCCAGAAGAATTCCGTCATCAAGACTCTGCACCATAGAGCCCAATGCATATCCGACCAGGAACACATAGCCAGTGAACTCAAGCACGTTACACCAAGCTCTTACAATCCGCAAAGCTCTCACTCCAACCATGAAGAAGGACCCTCTTGAGGAGCCTTTCAAAACCATCACTTTGCCCTACATTGCGGGGATCACAAAAAAGATCTCCAAAATCTTGAATAAACACAAGATCCAGGTCCGATTCAACACATTACATAAAACCCGTGATCTGGTCCCGTCTGTAAAAGATGTGATTCCGGACATACAATACCCTGGTGTCTACAAACTAAGTTGCCTCTGTGGTAGTAGTTACATTGGAGAAACCAAACGCCATGTCTCAGACCGCATTCGTGAACACAAAGCAGACCTTAAACACGGTAGGACCAACACCTCGGCCGTGGCAGATCACTGTTATAATTCAGTAGGCTCACATGACATTGACTTCTCCAAGACGGAGGTTCTCTGCAATCCATCTGGCTACCATGAGAGATTCGTTCATGAGGCTATCCACATATACAAGCACAGAGACAATTTCAACCGAGAGGAAGGAATTCTGGCTTAGCAATCATTGGAAGGATTTGATAAACCATTTCGGGTCTTTTGATTGTTCACGCTTACGGTGGCTTTCAGACAGCATACATTAATTTTTCGTCTCCCCCCTCCTCTTTTCCGAACATAGATGGACTCGTCCATCTGAATACCTTCCAAATCACTCTCCGTGGCGCTAACGTTTAAAAATAAATACAAACCGCCACTTCTTTCAAATGTTTCTTGCCGTTGGTTTTGACACCTGATGATGACTGCTTGTGTTACAGTCGAAACGTCGTGAGAATTTTATTATTTTATATATTTTTATTGTTTCCCTTCAACGTGACTTTACCGAAAGAACCAAGAATATAATTCATTGTTTGTTATGTTCGTGTTACATTTTAAACAGAAAATGTTTACATTTGCGGGACCTCTTTGGCCCAGAATTAAAATGGTGACAGAGAAAGGGACGTGGCGTGAACACCTACACACACTCAGTGTACACACACACAGAGTGTACACACACAGAGAAAGGGACGTGGCGTGAACACCTACACACACTCAGTGTACACACACACAGTGTAAACACACACAGTGTACACACACATTGTGTACACACACACAGTGTATACACACAGTGTACACTGTATACACACAGTGTATACAGTGTACACACACACATAGTGTATACACACAGTGTACACACACAGTGTATACACACAGTATACACACACACAGTGTACACACACACACAGTGTACACACAATAATGTCCACGTTGTTGCAGCTGAGCCCACGCACCCAAGGGAGGGAGCAATGTAAAATGAATCTAAATCAACTTAAACTCCAACCCCGCTCTGTGACGTCACCACTCAGCATTACTTCATTAGCGTGAAACGCCATGGGGTGGTGTACCTTGCCAGTGACGTCATGTCACCAAAGTATTTACCCCTCCCCCATCCACCGCGTTCTTGAGCGTGACGTCACCTCCGCTGGGGTCACTGCCGATATCGTTCCATTGCCAATCCTTATTTGGGCAAAGCTACGCCCAGTGACTGGCGGCTCATTAACATAATGTACTCGTTAAAGCCCTCGCGAGTTTATTGCGACGGGTTCAGCACTCACGACATAACGGATGGTACATTAACATAATTTATTCATTCTCTAATATAGTAAGTTACAGACCGCTCATTGTGGGAGGAGCGTGTCTCGTATCTCGGATGTGACGTCATGTCACCTGCTGCTGCGTGACGTCACGAGGTAACAGGAAGCTATCGCTTCCTGCACTGAAATCCGAGGTGAGAAATTCTCATTGCGATTGTGGTTGTTGTGCTGGTGGTGGTGGTTGTTGTTTACCAAGGTAGAGCCTCGCTCTCTCTCGTAGGGATGTCAGTTGAGTAGCAGCGAGCATGGGAATCGATGTCCAAGTTGGAACTTTACAACGCGGGGCCTAGCCACGCGGTGGCCTTGCCTCCTGCCCTCGCCTGATTGCATTCACTTTAATTATCTCGCTTTAAGTTTAATTTGCCTTCACCCGGATCACCACTTTGTAGCTTTGTTTTATTGTAAATATTCACGCAGTTTTTATATTTTTCACAAGGCCAAGCCCGCTTGAGCTGCTATACCGCTCTTGTTATCAGAAGCGACCTGCCCACAACAACACAAGGTGAGGCTTTGTCAACGTGTGTGAATGTTTTGACTTAAAACTTTGGTTACTGCAGGAATTAATATTTTTGGTTCTTTCGGTAAAGTCACATAGATAGAAAATTTAATGAAAATAACAGAAAATAAAAATAATTTAAAAAATTGTAAATAAAGCTAAAAAAACTGACGTCGTTTTGATCGCAACACAAGTGGTCTTAATTTAATGTAATTGTATTATCTGTTATTGTTATTTTCTGTCTACGTAACTTTGCTGAAAGAAACAAGAATACGTGTGTCAATGTCTATCGGTCAAAGACGCTATACGGAGAGATGTGCAAACTCCAAATATACAGCAGGCGTCACGGTCGGGATCAAACCCACGACTTCCTGTACACCAGGTGAGGTAGTTAACATCTCACCACGGAGAGAGACACGCAAACTCCAGTTAGCCTCGGCTATGTTCGTTGATCCTCGATTAATTACTTGGTGTAGTGAGGAAGCATTAATGCTGAGCAGATGAAGGTGGCCAGGCATGATTCTGGACACGCCACCGCCAGTGTGTGACAGTGTCAAGTTTGTGTTTGCAGTAAAGTCTATCAACTCTATTGAACACGGAGGTTATATCAAAACAATAGTTTACTTTTGTTTTCCTCTGGAACTCTTTGTAAGAATGGAAACAGGAGGTGAACACAGCACGCACATGCAGCTGAAGTCGGAACTGTTCATCCCAGCATTCAAGGACATCTGAGCCTGGATTCACACCTCTAAGTTGTGATTGAACATTAATTTATGAATTTCTGCCTAACACAAATAGTATTTCGATTTAAAGCTTTCGTGACTGCAATGATTCATCTTCTTTGGTTCTTTCGGTAAAGTCACGTAGAATGAGAATAAAATAATAAATTGATAAAATAAAATAACACAATAATATTCTCACGACGTTTTGGCCACAACACAAGCGGCCTTCATCAGGTGAAGGGAGCGAGACTGTCTGGTAGGACAGCGCTGGAGTGAGAGAGCCACGTTCAGATCACGGCTTTTAAGCTGTGTGAGAGGAACAAAGAGCCTTGACGAAGGAATTAGCATAAAATTTAGCATTGAAAAGGCTGAATGATTAGCTTGTGACTGGTCAAAGAAATAGCTATGTTAAAAGTTAAAGCATACACATCCGCAGAGGCACCCATTGTTAAAAGGAATTAGCATAGAATTTAGCATTGAAATAGCTAAATTAAGGCATTCGCTTGTAACTGCTACAGAAATAGTTACGTTGAAGTCAGAGCATACACATTCACCGAGGCACTTAGTACAAATCAAAACAGGAGAATTTAGCATTGAAATAACTAGGCGAATTTAGCATTGAAATAACTGGGTGATTTGCTAGTGACTGGTCACAGAAATGACTACAAATCTGAGCTATTCACAGTACTATATAGTGAACCAATAAAAACTAAAATATAAATTACCTTCATGTTATCAATAAACTCTATATTCTCCAATCAGCTAAGCTACCAACCATAAGTCGTTATATATCACAATGCTATATGGCGAAAAAATGGGTGGATTCTTACCCTCAAATTTCCGTACCACGGATAGCTACGGGTCCCATTCAGACGGACGAGTTCGTCCATGGTCGGAACAGAGGAGGGGGAAAGAGACAGCTGCGAAGCCCTAGTATACTCCATGTTGTAAACCATACCATTAACCGTGGTGTGAGAGGTATTAAGAGGCAATGCTGGCGAAAGAGCTGCGGTCTGAAGGTCATCGTAAAATTACAATTAATTAAGAACAGAAATGATTTAACACATCTTTCCAGTGGTTACTGAGCCTGAATCCATCTTCTCGGTTGAAATTGTCTCTGTGCTTGTATATGTGAATGGCCTCATGAACGAATCTCTCATGGTAGCCAGTTGGTTTGCAAAGAACCTCCGTCTTGGAGAAGTCAATGTCATGTGAGCCCACTGAATTGTAACAGTGATCTGCCACGGCAGAGGAGTTCGTCTTACCGTGTTTCAAGTCTGCTTTATGTTCGCGGATGCGATCCGAGATATGTCTTTTGGTTTCTCCAATGTAGCTACTACCACAGAGGCACTTTAGTTTGTAAACGCCCGGGTACTGTATGTCTGGAAGAGCATCTTTTACAGATGGAACTAAATCACGGATTTTGTGTACTGTGTTGAATCGGACCTGGATCTTGTGTTTATTCAGGATTTTGGAGATCTTTTTAGTGACCCCTGCAATGTAGGGTAAGGTGATGGTTTTGAGTGGCTCCACAAGAGGATCCTTCTTCATGACTGGAGTGATGGCTTTGCGGATTGTGTAGTCGGAGTAGCCATTAGCCCTGAGAGCCTGGTGTACGTGTTTGAGTTCACTGGTAATGTGTTCCTGGTCGGAAATGCATTGGGCTCTATGGTATAGAGTCTTGATGAGGCAGTTCTTCTGGGATGGATGGTGGTGGGAATCTGGTTTCAAGTAAGCATCTGTATGGGTAGCTTTCCTGTAGACAGAGTGGCTCATTGAACCATCATGTCTCCTTTTAATTAAGACATCCAGAAAGGGTAGTTTGCCATCTTTTTCGACCTCCATGGTAAATCTGATGGCTGGGTGTATGGAATTGATGTGGTCGCGGAATTGGTCTAGAGCAGGCTGGCCATGTGGCCAGATGACAAAGGTGTCATCAACGTACCTCTTCCATAAGGTCGGGCGTAGAGTGGCAGTCTGGATGGCGTCAGTTTCAAATTTTTCCATGAATACGTTGGCTACAACCGGAGATAGGGGGGAGCCCATTGGGGTGCCCTCAGTTTGTTTGTAGAAAGTTCCATTCCAGGTGAAGTATGTGTTGGTTAAGCAATGTCTCACCAGGGGGGTACATCAGTATGCAGTCCTTGATGAACCAGGTCTTCAATGATAGCGATGGTGTCAGGTACCGGGACTTTGGTGAACAAGGACACCACATCAAAACTGACAAGCAGGTCGTTTGGGGACAGGGAAATGTCTTTGATTGTCGATACCAGGTGAGTAGAATTTAGTACCGCAGAGGTGGTTTTTCCAGTGAAAGGTCGCAGTATATCAGCCAGAAAACGTGCCAGTTTGTAGGTGGGGGAGCTGATAGTAGAGACGATGGGACGAAGGGGTGTATCTTCTTTGTGTATCTTTGGAAGGCCATATAATCTTGGTGGTCTGGCAGCAGAGGGTTTCAACAAGAACTGTTTGTTCTCATCAATTAATGCTGTTGAATCAGAGATAATTTTGTTCGTTTTGGTGACCAGGCTGTTGGTGGGATCTCTTTTTATTTTTGTATAGCTGCCATCGTTGAGTAGTTCTTGAATTTTGTTGTTATATTCTGTTTTGTCCATGATGACAGTGGCATTGCCTTTGTCGGCTGAGAGAACGACAATATCATCCCTCTTTTTTAATTGAGATAATTCAAAACGTTCGTCTTTGCTGATGTTGCTAGGTGGCAACTTAGCGTTTTTGAGGGTTGCAGCGATTTCAGATCTTGCTACGTCTGCAGAGATGTGACTCAAGCCACTCAAAACCATCACCTTACCCTACATTGCAGGGGTCACTAAAAAGATCTCCAAAATCCTGAATAAACACAAGATCCAGGTCCGATTCAACACAGTACACAAAATCCGTGATTTAGTTCCATCTGTAAAAGATGCTCTTCCAGACATACAGTACCCGGGCGTTTACAAACTAAAGTGCCTCTGTGGTAGTAGCTACATTGGAGAAACCAAAAGACATATCTCGGATCGCATCCGCGAACATAAAGCAGACTTGAAACACGGTAAGACGAACTCCTCTGCCGTGGCAGATCACTGTTACAATTCAGTGGGCTCACATGACATTGACTTCTCCAAGACGGAGGTTCTTTGCAAACCAACTGGCTACCATGAGAGATTCGTTCATGAGGCCATTCACATATACAAGCACAGAGACAATTTCAACCGAGAAGATGGATTCAGGCTCAGTAACCACTGGAAAGATGTGTTAAATCATTTCTGTTCTTAATTAATTGTAATTTTACGATGACCTTCAGACCGCAGCTCTTTCGCCAGCATTGCCTCTTAATACCTCTCACACCACGGTTAATGGTATGGTTTACAACATGGAGTATACTAGGGCTTCGCAGCTGTCTCTTTCCCCCTCCTCTGTTCCGACCATGGACGAACTCGTCCGTCTGAATGGGGCCCGTAGCTATCCGTGGTACGGAAATTTGAGGGTAAGAATCCACCCATTTTTTCGCCATATAGCATTGTGATATATAACGACTCATGGTTGGTAGCTTAGCTGATTGGAGAATATAGAGTTTATTGATAACATGAAGGTAATTTATATTTTAGTTTTTATTGGTTCACTATATAGTACTGTGAATAGCTCAGATTTGTAGTCATTTCTGTGACCAGTCACTAGCAAATCACCCAGTTATTTCAATGCTAAATTCGCCTAGTTATTTCAATGCTAAATTCTCCTGTTTTGATTTGTACTAAGTGCCTCGGTGAATGTGTATGCTCTGACTTCAACGTAACTATTTCTGTAGCAGTTACAAGCGAATGCCTTAATTTAGCTATTTCAATGCTAAATTCTATGCTAATTCCTTTTAACAATGGGTGCCTCTGCGGATGTGTATGCTTTAACTTTTAACATAGCTATTTCTTTGACCAGTCACAAGCTAATCATTCAGCCTTTTCAATGCTAAATTTTATGCTAATTCCTTCGTGAAGGCTCTTTGTTCCTCTCACACAGCTTAAAAGCCGTGATCTGAACGTGGCTCTCTCACTCCAGCGCTGTCCTACCAGACAGTCTCGCTCCCTTCACCTGATGAAGGCCGCTTGTGTTGTGGCCGAAACGTCGTGAGAATATTATTGTGTTATTTTATTTTATCAATTTATTATTTTATTCTCATTCTACGTGACTTTACCGAAAGAACCAAAGAAGACAAATAGTATTGTTTTCAACACCCTTTGCTATGTCAGCTGAATTTAGCTCTCATAAATATTCCTTTTGTAGCCAGACAGCTATAATTGTGTGCTCGGAGTTTTTGGTGAACATTCATTTTGAAGATACGAGGGCTTCCAGGCATGTTTATAACCATTTGCCCTCTCATTGTGTGCCATAACAGCCCATGTGATGAATTTGGGACACTTTTCCACTATATCATGAATATATGAATAAGTATAGACACACGTGTTACTGTGTATGTATGCTTTCCTCTGTGCATCGATACTGACGTGTAGATGGTGTGGATATTATTTTTTTCTGTCTGCAGCTGACGCTTCCTCTGACGCTTCCTCTGCAGAATTGGTCTGATGGAGCAAATGCACTCAGCGCAGCTCGGTAGGACAAGTCAACAATGCGACTGGTGTGCATACAGCACGGATCGGACTGGAGATTTGACACGGCACAAGAGAACTCACACAGGAGAGAAACCCTTCAAGTGCAGTGTGTGGGAAGGCATTTTCACGGTCATCTGCTCTTGTAACACACCAGAGAACACACACGGGAGAGAAACCCTTCAAGTGCAGTGTGTGTGTGAAGGCGTTTGCACATTCATGTACTCTTGTAGCACACCAGAGAACACACACAGGAGAGAAACCCTTCAAGTGCAGTGTGTGTGGAAAGGCGTTTGCATATTCATCTGCTCTTGTAATACACCAGAGGACACACACAGGAGAGAAACCCTTCAAGTGCAGTGTGTGCTTAAAGGCGTTTCCACGTTCATCTCTTCTTGTAGAACACCAGAGAACACACACGGGAGAGAAACCCTTCAAGTGCAGTGTGTGTGGGAAGGCATTTTCACGGTCATCTGCTCTTGTAACACACCAGAGAACACACACGGGAGAGAAACCCTTCAAGTGCAGTGTGTGTGTGAAGGCGTTTGCACATTCATGTACTCTTGTAGCACACCAGAGAACACACACAGGAGAGAAACCCTTCAAGTGCAGTGTGTGTGGAAAGGCGTTTGCATATTCATCTGCTCTTGTAATACACCAGAGGACACACACAGGAGAGAAACCCTTCAAGTGCAGTGTGTGCTTGAAGGCGTTTCCACGTTCATCTCTTCTTGTAGAACACCAGAGAACACACACAGGAGAGAAACCCTTCAAGTGCAGTGTGTGCGTGAAGGCATTTGCACGTTCATCTCTTGTAGTACACCAGAGAACACACACGGGAGAGAAACCCTTCAAGTGCAGTGTGTGTGGGAAGGCGTTTGCAGATTCATCAAATCTTCAAGTACACCAGAGAACACAGAAGCATCAGAAGATCTGCAAGGAGTGGAGTCTGAAATCCACTTGTGAAAGTCAAAGTGCCACCATGAGCCCATCCCTCATTAAACAAGAACCGGAAGAAAATTCCAGCTTGGACACTTTTAAAGGTATCGAGGTGAAATATGAAGAGGTGATGGTGAAGAGGGAAGAAGTGATGGTGAAGAGCGAAGAAGTGAAGGTGAAATGTGAAGAAGTGATGGTGAAATGTGAAGAAGTGAAGGTGAAATGTGAAGATGAAGATTCAACTCCAAAATGGGACCTTCTAATCGATGGAGGCAACGTGAAGCAGGAGGAGAATTCTGACTGTGAGGCAGAGCGAGGCAACTCTCAGCAGTTTGTGGAAGTGGAGGTGTGGGTGGACTTCCTAGACAATACAAAGTCAAGTGGAGACCCGGTAGATGTGTAAGCCAGAGACGATGTCGCTCCAATAGATGCACCTTTGTCACAGGCCTTTAATGACAAGAATGTGAAGTTGAACACTCAATTCCTAGGTTTAACCTGCAGAGTAAGAGCGAGCGGCCAGTCTTTGTGGACCTGTGGGTTGGGTCAATCTCTGACCAGGAGCGAGAGCCAATACGCTCCCAAGCATTCACGATGTTCTAATGATAATTGCTTTTACATGGTGCTTGCTTAATCGCCTCGGCAACTCGGAGTTTCGTATCTCGTCTGAGATGCTCGAAGGGCATCCCCAGGTAGCAGCTGCCCCTGTGTGGCACAAGGTGGTGGCCCTGCACCGGCCTGCATGTGGACAAGAGCCTGTCAGTAGGGGGCGATGATTGATGCATCATCTCAGTTGTGTAGTTTGTCGGCAATCTTGATTCGAAGCTTTTGTGACTGCAGGAATCCACACTCTCAAGTTATTTCGGTAAAGTCACCACGTGGGTAGAAACATAACAGATCACGGCGTTTATATCACAACACAAGCAATCGTCATCAGGTGGGACAACCACAGCAAGAAGAAGACGCTGAAGTAGGCGCCTACTTCAGCAGTTGTCTTGCTGCTGTGGTTGTCCCACCTGATGACGATTGTTTGTGTTGCGATCTAAACTCCGTGATCTATTATTTGTTGGCAATGTTTAGAATTTGCTACATTTTGACCCAGATGCAAGCATGCAATGGCCTACTCGTTTTGAATGACACTACAATAGTTTGTTGTACATACACTGTTAAGCAGGCGGTGCGTATTTTTAAAATAGCTTCTTAATACGATGTAACCTGATGCAGTATATTTCACTGCAGTAATTCAATTTTGTTAATATGCCTGTCAATAATTACGAATGAATACTTCTCTGTGCGTATTTTAAATGTTATTCTTTTATAAGGTGATGTTAATATTGAAAACTGACACATAACTGGCATGCCATAAATAGGAAATTAACTCTGCTTATTCGAATCAATGTATTCGTATATATGTTGATAAACTGTTTCAAGCAGATTGTCTCTAACGGCGACTACAGGGACCACGTGATTGTTTAAAAATGTATTTGATTATAACTATAATTGCCTACAATTCGTCATGTGTAGCTTATTTAGACTATAATTTATTCACTACCCAAAATGTATTTACTTGAAAACATAGAGCTGATATTTGTAAGCAATGTCTGTTATTTTTACGTTTGAAAACAAATATTTGCACAAATTTAACTTGTTCAGATACAAGGTGAATTCACAAGGCTTGGTAAAAAATCCAATATTTCAGAATTTTGCCTTAACGGAGAATATTTTTTTTAAATGTTGGTAAAAATAAAGATTCAGAAGTATATATTGTGCCGTGTCTACAATTTTACTGTAAAGTGGAATTGGTAAAAAAAAATGATGGTTCAATGAGCCACTCTGTCTACGGGAAAGCTACCCATACGGATGCTTACCTGAAACCGGATTCCCACCACCATCCATCCCAGAAGAATTCCCTCATCAAGACTCTGCACCATAGAGCCCAATGCATATCCGACCAGGAACACATAGCCAGTGAACTCAAGCACGTACACCAAGCTCTTAAGGCTAATGGTTACTCCGACTACACAATCCGCAAAGCTATCACTCCAACCATGAAGAAGGACCCTCTTGAGGAGACTTTCAAAACCATCACTTTACCCTACATTGCGGGGATCACAAAAGAGATCTCCAAAATCTTGACTAAAGACAAGATCCAGTTCCGTTTCAACACATTACATAAAATCCGTGATCTGGTTCCGTCTGTAAAAGATGTGATTCCGGACATACAGTACCCTGGCGTCTACAAACTAAGTTGCCTCTGTGGTAGTAGTTACATTGGAGAAACTAAACGACATGTCTCGGACCTCATTCGTGAACAGAATGCAGACCTAAAAAACGGTAGGACCAACACCTCGGCCGTGGCAGATCACTGTTATTATTCAGTAGGCTCACATGACATTGACTTCTCCAAGACGGAGGTTCTTTGCAATCCATCTGGCTACCATGAGAGATTCGTTCATGAGGCTATCCACATATACACAGAGACAATTTCAACCGAGAGGAAGGAATTCTGGCTTAGCAATCATTGGAAGGATTTGATAAACCATTTCGGGTCTTAAATGATTGTTCACACTTATGGTGGCTTTCAGACCGCATCCATTATTTTCGTCTCCCCCCTCCTCTATCCCGAACATAGATGGGCTCGTCCATCTGAATGACTGTCAAATCGCTCTCCGTGGTGCTAACGTTAAAAAAACGCCACTTTTTTCAAATTTTCTTGCTGTGGTTTTCACACCTGATGATGAATGCTTGTGTTGCAGTCGAAACGTTGTGAGAATTTTTATTTTATATTTTTATTATTTTTCTTGTTGTGGTTTTCACACCTGACGACGATTGCTTGTGTTGCAGTTGAAACGTCGTGAGAATTGTATTGTTTTATATTTTTATTATTGTATTATTTCCCTTCTACGTGGTGACTTTACCGAAAGAACCAAGAACATGAATTCCTAGCAGTCACGAAAGCTTAAAATCAAAATTTATTTTTACTTCGTTAACACCTTTCACGTTCGCACGCCGCTAATTTTTTGCGACAAGAGGTTTCATTACCACAGGTTACACGTGCAGTGGGTCCAAGACGAGGCGAGACGGTTCGCTGGAGGCAACACGTTTATTCAACAAGGGAACCACAGCACAGAGGGGTGACGACCCCTCACAGCCGATAACCTCAGGAGGCAGTCCCTCCACACTACGGTGCCCTTACTCTGGTTCTAGCGCTAACCCTACACTGGTTATGTCTGAACCCGACCCTAGCCAGGGTCACTGGGCTCTTCGCTTCAGGGTCTTCAGGGTCTTCAGGGTAGCGCTCAGAGACTTCTTCAGAGCTTCAGGTGGACGAGGACCGCCAAACCCGTTCAGGGGTCCGGCTTTTATCCCCGTTCCAGGGTCTCTCCGCCCCTGGCCAAGCCTTCTGGAACTCTCTAGGGGGCCCTGGAACATCCCCCACCCCCCCCCCCCCCCATCTTGGGGTCTGGGGGCCCTGTTCGTCACACCTGGTCTGTACACCACCCCCTGCTGACACATGTCCGCTATTACAGGTCAGCTCCCGTGGTAATACGCATACAGCCCAACAATGGCGTTACATCATCCCCCCCCCCCCCCCTTGTAGCATCCAGGCGTCTGCTACGTTCACAGGAAGCCCTAGACGCATGCACAAATATGCTCAAGGTGCCATGTCATACGTTCAAGCGTATGGATGTCCCCGACTTATTTATTACCTTTACATGTAATCCAGCTTGGCCTGAGATAAAACAAAAATAATAATAACTTTCATTCGGCCAGACACCCAGCCGTCGATACGACTTCACAGCCAGGGTGTTCAGACAAAAGCAAGTCAAATTCATCGAGAGCATTCACTGAGAGTCGTGTTTTTTGGAGAAACGATGCTGGATGTACTCAACTGAGTGGCAGAAACGAGGACTTCCACATCATAGGGGTTTCCCCTTTTTTTGTGGCAAGAAAACTGAAACCTTTTGGCGTCCTCTGGTCGAGCACCAATTGGGTCGAGGCTCTCAAGAAAGCCGTCCCTTGGTGTGGAACAAGCGGTTTCAAGGACAATTCCACATATATATTATCATAGTGCGTGTTTTTTGCTTGCATTTTGACTGCAGGTATTGTGGTTAATGCTGTAATATAAATCCTTGTAAAAAGGTTTCAGTTTGTTGCCAGAAAAAAGGGGAAAAACCCCTATTATTATATTTTGGTACTGCCAAAGGAGGTCTAATGATGTAGATGACTTCCCCACGCTCATATTTTAATCTGGCTGAAAGAAAAAAATCATCCAATCCAAATCGATGTTATATCTGTCGAGTTTCCAAATCCAGAGGAAGACCCACCACCCAGTCCCACCTCACCACCCTACACCTCACCACCCAGCCCCTCCTCACCACCCTACACCTCATCTGCTCCTCCTCACCACCCTACACCTCACCACCCAGCCCCTCCTCACCACCCTACACCTCACCACCCAGCCCCTCCTCACCACCCTACACCTCATCTGCTCCTCCTCACCCTGCATCTCCCCTCCAGCTGGTGTATCTCAGCCATGATGTCGTCTATCTGCTTGAGAATCCGGCACTCCTCCACCCTCTTGAGACTCGCCACCCTCTCCTCCTCCTCCACCCCGTCGCCCGACTTGCAGTCGCCATCATCGGCTGCACTGCGTGATCTCCGTAGTCCCCTCCTCCTCCTCCTCTTCTTCTTCTTCCTCCTCCTCGTTGTCCGCCGCCTCCTCCTCGTCTCGTGCTCTGTCGACGCTCGGCTGCAGGCGGCTGGCGCGAAACTTCAGCAGCAGCCTGCGGACGCCCCCTGTAGACTCCACCACCTCCTCCTCCTTGTCGTCCCTCCGCTCCTTCACCTCGTCACCCTCCACCACCACCTCCCCCTCCTCCTCCTCATCGTCCGTCCGCTTCTTCACCTCGTCACCCTCCACCACCACCTCCCCCTCCTCCTCCTCCTCGTCCCTCCGCTCCTTCGCCTCGTCACCCTCCACCACCACCTCCTCCTCCTCCTCGTCCCTCCGCTCCTTCACCTCGTTACCCTCCACCACCACCTCCTCCTCGTCGTCCCTCCGCTCCTTCACCTCGTCATCTACCACCACCTCCTCCTCCTCGTCCCTCCGCTCCTTCGCCTCGTCCCCCTCCACCACCTCCTCCGGCGATGACGACGACGATGATGAAGACGACGACAACGACGATGCGTCCGAGAACGACCAACAGCTGGATGACGACGACGACGCTCTCTGCTGCCGGTATTGTTGCTGAGTTTGTTTCCGTCGCTGCCGCTGCTTCTCCAGGGCGCGACCCCGGCGCCTCTCGGTGGGCGGCGGCGGCTCAGCCAGCGGCCGCGGCATCAGCGAGGAGAAGTGGAACGTCGCCCCACGCGGGGCCGAGCGCCGCTTGCCCGCGACCGCCGGCGCCGGTGGCGGCGGCGGCGGCAGAAGAGGAGCCGGCGGCGACGGAGGAGGCGGAGGAGGCGGAGGAGGCGGAGGAGCGCGGCAGGTAGAGGAGCCCGGGCAGGGATCGGGATTCGGTCCCGCCGGGCAATCCGCCGCCGCCGCCACCTCCCGCCGCTTGCTTAGCAGCGACCGCCCGGCCAAAACCTCCTCCTCTTCCTCCTCCGCCTTCATCACCGCCTCGGCCTCCTCTTCCCCTCCTCCTCCTCTCGCTCCGCCTCCTCCGCCCATCCTGCTGCTCGCCCTCCTGCCCACGCCCTGCCACCAAAAGTCGAAGTGTCTCTTCCACGCCGCACGCGGTCCAACCGCGGCCTCCCTGCGTCTCTCCGCCTCCGCCTCCTCCTTGCCCGCCGACTCGTCGGCACCGAGCGCCGGCCCCGACTCTCCGCCGCCGTCTCCGCGCTTCGGGGCGACCCTCGGGCCGATTCCCGGCGTCGGCCGGGCGCCGCCGCCGCCACCGCGGGAGCTCTCCTGGGGGGGCGCCGCCGCCACCGGAGTCTCCCGGCAGCGGCGCCCCCCCTCGAGAGCCCGGAACGTCACGGGGCGACGAAGATGACGGTCGTGGAGGGGAGGCCCCGGCGCGGGCCCCGGCCCCCCAGCGTCGTCGTCGT
>NW_022638538.1:0-25114 GCF_010993605.1 Petromyzon marinus
CAGTGGTAGACAGGTGCTAGACAGGTGGTAGACATGTAATAGACAGGTGCCAACAGATACTAGACAGGTACTAGACAGGTGGTAGACAGGTGCTAGACAGGTGCTAGAAGGATACCAGACAGGTTTTAAACAGGTACTAGACAGGTACTAGACAGGTGGTAGACAGGTGCTAGGCAGGTGGTAAACAGGTACCAGACAGGTACTAGACACGTGGTAGACAGGTACTAGACATGTGGTTGACAGGTACAAGACATGTACTATACAGGTACTAGACAGGTGGTAGACAGGTACTAGACAGGTACTAGACAGGTGGTAGACAGGTACTAGACAGGTACTAGACACGTGGTAGACAGGTACTAGACATGTGGTTGACAGGTACTGGACAGGTGGTAGACAGGTAATAGACAGGTGGTAGACAGGTACTAGACAGGTACTAGACAGGTGGATGAGAGGTGCTAGACAGGTTCTAGACAGGTGGAAGACAGGTACTAGACTGGTGGTAGACAGGTACTAGACACGTGGTAGACAGGTACTAGACAGTTACTAGACACGTGGTTGACAGGTTCTAGACAGTTCCTGGACAGGTGGTAGACAGGTACTAGACAGGTACTAGACAGGTGTAGACAGGTGTAGACAGATACTAGACAAGTAATAGACAGGTGGTAGACAGGTACTAGACAGGTGGTAGACAGGTACTAGACAGGTTCTAGACAGGTGGTAGACACGTACTAGACAGGTACTGGACAGGTGCTAGATAGGTACTAGACAGGTACTGGACAGGTGGTAGACAAGTGGTAGACAGGTGCTAGACTGGTGGTAGACAGGTACTAGACAGGTGGTAGACAGGTACTAGACAGGTTCTAGACAGGTGGTAGACAGGTACTAGACAGGTACTGGACAGGTGGTAGACAGGTTCTAGACAGGTACTAGACAGGTGGTAGACAAGTACTAGACAGGTTGCGGACAGGTGGTAGACGGGTACTTGACAGTTGGTAGACAGGTACTAGACAGGTACTAGACAGGTGGTAGACAGGTACTAGACAGGTACTAGACAGGTGGTAGACAGGTGCTATACAGGTGCTAGACATGTGGTAGATAGGTACTAGACAGGTGCTAAACAGGTACTAGACAGGTACTAGACAGATGGTAGACAGGTGGTAGACAGCTGGTAGACAGGTACTAGACAGGTGGTAGACGGGTACTAGACAGGTACTAGACACGTGGTAGACAGGTGCTATACAGGTACTAGACAGGTGGTAGACAGGTGGTAGACAGGTACTAGGCAGATACTAGCCAGGTGGTAGACAGGTGGTAGAAAGGTACTAGACAGGTGCTAGACAGGTACTAGACAGGTACTAGAACGGTGGTAGACAGGTACTAGACAGGTTTTAGACAGTTACTAGACAGGAACTAGACAGGAGCTAGACAGGTACTAGACAGGTGGTAGACAGGTACTAGACCGGTACGAGACAGGTACTAGACAGGTGGTAGACAGGTACTAGACCGATGGTAGACAGTTGGTAGACAGGTGCTAGACAGGTGGTAGTTAGGTACTAGACAGGTACTAGACAGGTACTAGACAAGTGGTAGACAGGTACTGGACAGGTGGTAGACAGGTACTAGACAGGTGCTAGACAGGTGGTAGACAGGTGGTAGACACGTACCAGACAGGTACTAGACAGTTTGTAGACAGGTGGTGGACAAGTACTAGACAAGAACTAGACAGGTGCTAGACAGGTGCTAGACAGGTACTAGACAGGTGATAGACAGGTAATAGACAGGTACTGGACAGGTGGTAGACTGGTACTAGACGGGCACTAGACAGGTGGTAGACAGGTCTAGACAGGTACTAGACAGGTGGTTGACAGGTACT
The DNA here is from genome assembly GCF_010993605.1 of Petromyzon marinus. NCBI lineage: Eukaryota > Metazoa > Chordata > Hyperoartia > Petromyzontiformes > Petromyzontidae > Petromyzon > Petromyzon marinus. The sequence continues at coordinate 1,874 of NW_022638538.1, forward strand.
AGACAGTTACTGGACAGGTGGTAGACAGGTACTAGACAGGTACTAGACAGGTGTAGACAGATACAAGACAGGTACTAAACAGGTGGTAGACAGGTACTCGACAGGTCGTAGACAGGTTCCCGACAGGTGCTAGACGGGTGGTAGACAGGTACTAGACAGGTGGTAGACAGGTGGTAGACAGGTACTAGACAGGTGGTAAACAGGTGCAAGACAGGTGGTAAACAGGTACTAGAAAGGTGGTAGACAGATGCTAGACAGGTGCTAGACAGGTACTTGACAGGTGGTAGACACGTACTGGACAGGTACTAGACAGGTACTAGACAGGTGGTAGACAGGTGGTAGATAGGTACTAGACAGGTACTAGATAGGTGGTAGAAAGGTACTAGACAGGTACTAGACAGGTGGTAGACAGGTGGTGGACAGGTACTAGACAAGAACTAGACTGGTACTAGACAGGTGCTAGACAGGTACTAGACAGGTGGTAGATAGGTACTAGACAGTTACTAGACACGTGGTTGACAGGTTCTAGACAGTTCCTGGACAGGTGGTAGACAGGTACTAGACAGGTACTAGACAGGTGTAGACAGGTGTATACAGATACTAGACAGGTAATCGACAGGTGATAGACAGGTACTAGACAGGTAGTAGACAGGTACTAGACAGGTTCTAGACAGGTGGTAGACAGGTACTAGACAGGAACTGGATAGGTGGTAGACAGGTAGTAGACAGGTAATAGACTGGTTGTAGACAGGTACTAGACAGGTGGTAGACAGGTACTAGACAGTTACTAGACACGTGGTTGACAGGTTCTAGACAGTTCCTGGACAGGTGGTAGACAGGTACTAGACAGGTACTAGACAGGTGTAGACAGGTGTAGACAGATACTAGACAGGTAATAGAGAGGTAGTAGACAGGTACTAGACAGGTGGTAGACAGGTACTAGACAGGTTCTAGACAGGTGGTAGACAGGTACTAGACAGGTACTGGACAGGTGGTAGACAGGTACTAGACAGGTACTAGACAGGTGGTAGACAAGTACTAGACAGGTTGCGGACAGGTGGTAGACGGGTACTTGACAGGTACTAGACAGGTGGTAGACAGGTGCTATACAGGTGCTAGACAGGTGGTAGACAGGTACTAGACAGGTGCTAAACAGGTACTAGACAGGTACTAGACAGATGGTAGACAGGTGCTAGACAGGTGGTAGACAGGTACTAGACAGGTGGTAGACGGGTACTAGACAGGTACTAGACACGTGGTAGACAGGTGCTATACAGGTACTAGACAAGTGGTAGACAGGTGGTAGACAGGTACTAGGCAGATACTAAACAGGTGGTAGACAGGTGGTAGAAAGGTACTAGACAGGTGCTACACAGGTACTAGACAGGTACTAGACAGGTGGTAGACAGCTACTAGACAGGTTTTAGACAGGTACTAGACAGGAACTAGACAGGTGCTAGACAGGTACTAGACAGGTGGTAGACAGGTACTAGACAGGTACGAGACAGGTGGTAGACAGGTACTAGACAGATGGTAGACAGTTGGTAGACAGGTGCTAGACAGGTGGTAGTCAGGTACTAGACAGGTACTAGACAGGTACTAGACAAGTGGTAGACAGGTACTGGACAGGTGGTAGACAGGTACTAGACAGGTGCTAGACAGGTGGTAGACAGGTGGTAGACAGGTACCAGACAGGTACTAGACAGTTTGTAGACAGGTGATGGACAAGTACTAGACAAGAACTAGACAGGTACTAGACAGGTGCTCGACAGGTACTAGACAGGTGCTAGACAGGTACTAGACAGGTACTAGACAGGTGATAGACAGGTAATAGACAGGTACTGGACAGGTGGTAGACTGTTACTAGACAGGCACTAGACAGGTGGTAGACAGGTACTAGACAGGTGGTTGACAGGTACTAGACAGTTACTGGACAGGTGGTAGACAGGTACTAGACAGGTACTAGACAGGTGTAGACAGATACTGGACAGGTACTAGACAGGTGGTAGACAAGTAATAGACAGGTTGCGGACAGGTGGTAGACGGGTACTTGACAGGTACTAGACAGGTGGTAGACAGGTGCTACACAGGTGCTAGACAGGTGGTAGACAGGTACTAGACAGGTGCTAAACAGGTACTAGACAGGTACTAGACAGATGATAGACAGGTGCTAGACAGGTGCTATACAGGTACTAGACAGGTGGTAGACAGGTGGTAGACAGGTACTAGGCAGATACTAGACAGGTGGTAGACAGGTGGTAGAAAGTTTCTACACAGGTGCTAGACAGGTACTAGACAGGTACTAGACAGGTTGTAGACAGGTACTAGACAGGTTTTAGACAGGTACTGGACAGGAACTAGACAGGTGCTAGACAGGTACTAGACAGGTGGTAGACAGGTACTAGACAGGTACGAGACAGGTGGTAGACAGGTACTAGACAGATGGTAGACAGTTGGTAGACAGGTGCTAGACAGGTGGTAGACGGGTACTAGACAGGTACTAGACACGTGCTAGACAGGTGCTATACAGGTACTAGACAGGTGGTAGACAGGTGGTAGACAGGTACTAGGCAGATACTAGACAGGTGGTAGACAGGTGGTAGAAAGTTTCTACACAGGTGCTAGACAGGTACTAGACAGGTACTAGACAGGTTGTAGACAGGTACTAGACAGGTTTTAGACAGGTACTGGACAGGAACTAGACAGGTGCTAGACAGGTACTAGACAGGTGGTAGACAGGTACTAGACAGGTACGAGACAGGTGGTAGACAGGTACTAGACAGATGGTAGACAGTTCGTAGACAGGTGCTAGACAGGTGGTAGTCAGGTACTAGACAGGTACTAGACAGGTACTAGACAAGTGTTAGACAGGTACTGGACAGGTGGTAGACAGGTACTAGACAGTTGCTAGACAGGTGGTAGACAGGTGGTAGACAGGTACCAGACAGGTTCTAGACAGTTTGTAGACAGGTGGTGAACAAGTACTAGACAAGAACTAGACAGGTACTAGACAGGTGCTCGACAGGTACTAGACAGGTGCTAGACAGGTACTAGACAGGTACTAGACAGGTGATAGACAGGTAATAGACAGGTACTGGACAGGTGGTTGACAGGTACTAGACAGTTACTGGACAGGTGGTAGACAGGTACTAGACAGGTACTAGACAGGTGTAGACAGATAATAGACAGTTACTATACAGGTAGTAGACAGGTACTAGACAGGAACTAGACAGGTGGTTGACAGGTACTAGACAGTTACTGGACAGGTGGTAGACAGGTACTAGACAGGTACTAGACAGGTGTAGACAGATACTAGACAGGTACTAGACAGGTGGTAGACAGGTACTAGACAGGTGGTAGACAGGTTCTAGACAGGTGCTAGACGGGTGGTAGACAGGTATTAGACAGGTGGTAGCAGGTGGTAGACAGGTACTAGACAGGTGGTAAACAGGTACTAGATAGGTGGTAAACAGGTACTAGACAGGTGGTAAACAGGTACTAGACATGTGCTAGACAGGTGCTAGACAGGTACTAGACAGGTGGTAGACAAGTACTAGACAGGTACTGGACAGGTGGTAGACAGGTACTAGACAGGTACTAGACAGGTGGTAGACAGGTGCCATACAGGTGTTAGACTGGTGGTAGACAGGTACTAGACAGGTGCTAGACAGGTGGTAGACAGGAACTAGACAGATACTGGACAGGTACTAGAGCGGTCGTAGACAGGTACTAGACAGGTACTAGACAGGTGGTAGACAGGTGGTAGACAGGTACTAGACAGGTGGTAGACAGGTACTAGACAGGTACTAGACATATGCTAGACAGGTACTAGACAGGTGCTAGACAGGTGGTAGACAGGTGCTAGACAGGTACTAGACAGTTACTAGACAGGTACTAGACAGGTACTAGACAGGTCGTAGACAGGTACTAGACAGTTACTAGACAGGTGGTAGACAGGTACTAGACAGGTGCTAGACAGGTGGTAGACTCGACAGGTGGTAGTCAGGTACTAGACATTTGCTAGACAGGTACTAGACAGGTACTAGACAGGTACTAGACAGTTGATAGACAGGTACTAGACAGGTGCTAGACAGGTGGTAGACAGGTACTAGACAGGTACTAGACAGGTGGTAGACAGTTGCTAGACAGCTACTAGACAGGTGGTAGACAGGTGCTAGATAGGTACTAGACATGTGCTAGACAGGTGGTAGACAGGTACTAGACAGGTGGTAGACAGGTGGTAGACAGGTACTAGACAGGTGGTCGACAGGTGGTATACAGGTACTAGACAGGTGGTAGACAGGTGGTTGACAGGTACTAGACAGTTACTGGACAGGTGGTAGACAGGTACTAGACAGGTGTAGACAGATACTAGACAGGTACTAGACAGGTGGTAGACAGGTACTATGCAGGTGGTAGACAGGTTCTAGACAGGTGCTAGACGGGTGGTAGACAGGTATTAGACAGGTGGTAGACAGGTGGTAAACAGGTACTAGACAGGTGGTAAACAGGTACTAGACAGGTGCTAGACAGGTGCTAGACAGGTACTAGACAGGTGGTAGACACGTACTGGACAGGTACTAGACAGGTACTAGACAGGAGGTAGACAAGTACTAGACAGGTACTGGACAGGTGGTAGACAGGTAAAAGACAGGTACTAGACAGGTGGTAGACAGGTACTAGACAGGTGGCCGACAGGTGGTAGACAGGTACTTGACAGGTGGTAGACAGGTACTAGACATGTACTAGACAGGTGGTAGAGAGGTACTAGACAGGTACTAGACAGGTGGTAGACAGGTGCTATACAGGTGTTAGACAGGTGGTAGACAGGTACTAGACAGGTGCTAGACAGGTGGTAAACAGGTACTAGACAGGTACTGGACAGGTACTAGATAGGTCGTAGACAGGTACTAGACAGGTACTAGACAGGTGGTAGACAGGTGCTATACAGGTACTAGACAGGTAGTAGACAGGTACTAGACAGGTGGTAGACAGGTACTAGACATGTACTAGACAGGTAGTAGACAGGTACTAGACAGGTGGTAGACAGGTGCTATACAGGTACTAGACAGGTAGTAGACAGGTACTAGACAGGTGGTAGACAGGTACTAGACATGTACTAGACACGTGGTAGACAGGTGGTAGACAGGTACTAGACAGGTACTAGACAGGTGGTAGACAGGTACTAGACAGGTACTAGACAGGTGGTAGACAGGTACTAGACAGGTGGTAGACAGGTGGTAGACAGGTACTGGACAGGTGGTAGACAGATGGTAGACAGGTACTAGACAGGTGCTAGACAGGTATGAAACAGGTACTAGACAGGTGCTAGACAGGTGGTAGACAGGTATTAGACAGGTGGTAGACATGTACTAGACAGGTACTAGACATATGCTAGACAGGTACTAGACAGGTGCTAGACAGGTATTAGACAGGTACTAGACAGGTACTAGACAGGTGGTCGACAGGTGGTAGACAGGTACTAGACAGGTGGTAGACAGGTGGTAGACAGGTACTAGACAGGTCGTATACAGATACTAGACAGGTGGTAGACAGGTTGTAGACTGGACAGGTAATAGACAGGTACTAGACAGGTGGTAGACAGGTACTAGACAGGTACTAGACAGGTGGTAGACAGGTGCTAGACAGCTACTAGACAGGTGGTAGACAGGTGCTAGATAGGTACTAGACAGGTGCTAGACAGGTGGTAGACAGGTACTAGACAGGTGGTAGACAGGTGGTAGACAGGTACTAGACAGGTGGTCGACAGGTACTAGACAGGTACTAGACAGGTACTAGACAGGTCGTATACAGATACTAGACAGGTGGTAGACAGGTGCTAGACAGGTACTAGATAGATGGTAGACAGGTGCTAGACAGCTACTAGACAGTTGGTAGACAGGTGCTAGATAGGTACTAGACAGGTGCTAGACAGGTGGTAGACAGGTGCTAGACAGGTGGTAGACAGGTGGTAGACAGGTACTAGACAGGTGGTCGACAGATGGTAGACAGGTACTAGACAGGTGGTAGACAGGTAGTAGACAGGTACTAGACAGGTCGTATACAGATACTAGACAGGTGGTAGACAGGTACTAGACAGGTACTAGACAGGTGGTAGACAGGTACTAGACAGGTACTAGACAGGTGGTTGGATCGCATGGGCGAGTGAGAGGTGGCGCTATACTCTGGGAGGCCTTCGTCCAGCAGCAGATCGATCACGTTTGATCGATCTGCTGCTGGACGATGACGACGGAGTCTTGTCGACGTTTCGCACGCGCTCCCGATCTACGAACGTACGCTCCGGGCCTTTTTGGGGGCGAGAGCCGTGGGTGTTTGCGTCGTCCCCCGCCGCCCCCAATCTCCGCCTGGCGTCTCGCCCGCGGTCAGTCGCGATTCGACGCCTGCTCTGGCTACGTCACGTTGCGCTGGATTGGCGAGAGAGATGCGTTGGGGGGGGGGGGGACGCGCGGCGAAACAGCGCGCGTGGTCTGACGCTCGTCGTCAAAGTGGGTAGCGTGGGTTGTGTGTGTTGGGGGGGGTTGAGGATATTTTCTTCCATTAACTCGTGCGTCTGGCACGCGCGCGTATTTTCCCGTTATGCCGCCGCTGTTCCCGGCGTAATGCATTGGATGAGGTCTCGAACACACGCGCGCTCGAATGAGCGAACGCGCAGCGGGCACGCGGCCGCCTGCCTGACTTAAACAGCTGTCGGCTCCATCGTGCTATTGGGCGAGTTGAAGTTTCCGTACGGGAATGGAGGTTGTTTACGTGTGTGTGTGTATACTGTCGCGCGAGAGACGAAGCGAGGTGAGGTTTAATCGATGGCCTACACGTGGATTCAAACGCAGGAAGTCACGGTGTCGGCTAATCGCTTTAACTCGAGTTTTTTTTTAATGTCCCCCGCTATCCCCCAAGTAAGGGATGCCATCAGTCTGGGTGGGACAGTGGGGAAATTGGCATCTGTGTTTGGGTGGCAGCAATGGATTTCAGTGCCGACATCCTGTAGCATTGTCTCGAACTTCATGACGGTGGACTTAACCACAAACTTAACCCCAAACCGCATCATTTAGGAACATTTTAAATAGCCATGGACCTTTGGTGACGTTATTAATAGCCGCTTTGGCCATAAGCACGGTCGGCCACGTACGGTGCGAAAGAAGTTCAACATACATACATTTCCAATACAGTAAATCATATGAAGAAGTATAGTTGCAGCTGAACATATGAGCGCACTCCTTGGGAGCAAGTTCAAGTGTGCTTACGTCGAAATGAGTATGCTTATCTCAGAACGTGCCCTTCGTCTTCCACCCAATATCGTAATGTAAGTCTGCGTTATAGCAGAGCTTTGTGTGCTTATATATAGATAAGTGATGAAACATCGGCAGGAATTTACGTACTTATGCAATTTGTACTGATGTCGTCAATGCATATTTATGTACAGTGTTTATGTTCGGTGGTTTGCTTGACTTTTCTATTCTTTACACTCCTATCTGTTTTTTTTTGGTGTTGTTTGTTGGTGTGACTCGATGACCTGCGCCGACTGGATAATCTGTGAAACAAAAATCTTCAGAGCTCATCGGACTCCTACCGGGTTTACTAAATATTTTGTATGATCATATTGTACAAAATATAATTAACACTCTTCACATTTTGATTTAAAAGCTTTCGTGACTGCAGGGATTCATATTCTTGGTTCTTTCGGTAAAGTCACGTAGAAGGGAAACAATACAATTATTGTTTTATATTTTTATTATTTTATTGTTTCCCTTCTACGTGACTTTACCGAAAGAACCAAGAACACTCTTCACATTTGTCAACACTGTGGCCTTAAAGGAACGACATATGTAATAAGTGACTTTTTAGGCAATGGCACCTCTTCATTGCACGCTCTTTGTAGAAAGTCTCTGTCATTATTTTGATACAACATCGTCAAATTATTGTACGAGGTAATGTCCACTGAGCTCTGTAGTTCTTTTTCAGAAGCGAACTGGCCACAATCGATGGCTCAACGATAGTGGCTCATCACGTGGAGATGTTTAGCAGGCAAATACTCTAAACGCGCGTTGATTCTGAATGTGGCATGAAACCCCGGAGAGAGACACGCAAAGTCCAGATTTACAGGCGTCAGGACCGGGATCGAACCCACGACGTCCTGTATACCAGGCGAGGGAGTTAACATCTCGCCGCGAGCTTGGATTGATGATGCAGATTGCTCGGAAAGGGCTCGGTGTGGGACAACTCAAAAGAGCTACCCATGACAGAGTCCTGTGTTGTCGGGGCGTGCACCACCTGGCCAACCCCCGGGTGACCGAGTTTGGGTATGTCGCCCACTGTAACGGTAGAGTGAAGGCAACGGCGTGTCTGTAAGTTGAACTTCTTTCGCACCGTACGTAGCCAACCGTGCTAATCGGAGGTGCGGGGGAAGGACAACCAAACTAAACATAAAAAGGCAATCTTTATTTGAACCTTTCGTGACTGCAGGAATCCATACTCTTTGGTTCTTTCGGTAAAGTCACGTAGGTATAAAATACAAATAAATCACGACGTTTCGGGCGCAACACAAGGCTTTCCCACCTGATGACGGACGCTTGTGTTGCGCCCGAAACGTCGTGATTTACTTTATTTTATACCTACGTGACTTTACCGGAAGGACCAAAGAGTATAAAAAGACAGTTCGACAGAAATGAGTTTTCAATCTAGATGATATGAAATTACATAGCTCCAGTGGCTTCTTAATATTGGAAGGAAGAGCGTGGATCTCCCAGATACTGTCTTGTGCCTGATTAAAGAAGCAAATGTAGGGGCATCAACAACCTTCTTGCCTTACTGCCACCTACTGACCTCTACACAGTCCTGCAGACACGGTGATCTGTGTGGAGTTCACCGACCGCAAGCCTCCAACGCCACCACACCCGGTAAACATTTTGAGCAGCTCCTACGTGTTCACGTCGCTTCACGTTGCACTGAATATTGAAGGTAGTTCTAAGTTCCATTTGGTTCACCAGATGAGACGGTAGGAGATAAAGGTGCAGCACTGCAATTGCGCCACGATTGCGAGATGTCAACTACCTCGCCTAGTATACAGGGTCGTGGGTTCGATCCCGATCCTGACGCTTGCATGTTTTTAGTCTCCACGTTACCATTTGTGGCCAGGTCGTTTCTGAAAAAAAGCTACATAGCTCAGTGGGCCTTACCTGCTAATAATAAACATAGTTTCGTTAGTTCGTATAGGCTCCTCTCTATGCACGTATTACTCAACATCAGTTTCGTGTTTTATTTGCTCAGGCCACTGCTGGTGTAACGATACTGTTAGTGTATCGGCAGCGAGAACATCCAATGCTGTGAACAAAGGCGAGCACAGTGTGTTCTTTGGAACTCCTTTTTGTGTTTGGTTTGTTGGCCTTCCCCACACCTCGGAGTGGCACGGTTGGCTACCCACTGCGCGAAAGAAGTTCAGCAATCGTACAGATGGCCGGATGCCACAGAGGGTCAGAACCGCTGAGTGGCGCTGCTGAGATCACGGGTTCGAACCCAGGCAGTTATCTGTGATTACACTCGGCTCCCAAGTGCAGTGAGAGTTCAGCCTGGTCACCGATGACTACACGAATAAACGGAACAAACCCCCATCACATTGAACTTGATTCGGGACTTAATTTGGTTAAATTACAGCTGTGAGAATTTAAATGATCAGTTTGACTGTCACGGGACGAACAATCATCACGCTCGGCGGCAGGGTGAGTGGGGGAGGTGCTGCGCCCTATCGAGTGACGGGACCTTGAGCACCGAGGGTTGTAGCTGGACTGGTCTCGGGAGAGGCCCGGGTGGACACTTGATGTCTGACGTTTCGCTCCGCGTGCCGGGAGCTTCAATGGGGGAAGTGAATTCGTTTCCGATGAATTGTCAAACATTGTTTGGAACAATGCGCGGTGTGACCCCGAATCATTGCAGAGGTCTTGGAGCACATCCGCGGAAACGATTTTAAAAGTTCTACTCGTGCAAAGTTCCAACGATTAACCACAGATTTTGCCAAGCCACGGTACGACAAACACGCCACACAACGGCGAACCGACACAACAAACACGAACAAAGATCCTCCGTACAATCTTAATTTGAAGCTTTCGCGACTGCAGGAATCCACACTCTTTGGTTCTTTCGGTAAAGTCACGTAGGTAGAAAATAAAAAAATTCAGTCTGCCTCGGCAGCAGACCATGCTTTCCCAACTGTTTACGGACGCTTGTGTTGCGCCCGAAACGTCGTGATTTATTTTATGTTATACCTACGTGACTTTACCGAAAGAACCAAAGAGTATCCTCCGTAGAGCCTGAACAAACTGTTGGGGCAAGTGCTGTTATCGAGCAACTATGTAGGCCGGCACGGAACCACCACCTTTGTCTCCCCAGTGGCGATGATTACACACCTCCACCAGGTACTAATTTAAGGCTGAGTCGACGTAGGGGAGGCCCAGGACCGGTTCAGATAATCGTCACCGATGTTCGCTAACCACTGCGCCACCGCTATACTGGGGGGATATTTGTCTTCGAACCGTCAAAGATTCTCCGTACGGCCTGAAGAGACTTAAGAGGCAAGTGCTGTTAGCGAGCACCTACACACAAAAAGACAAAGACTCCCCGTTTCGCCTTATCATAACCTTTTTGGGGGAAGTGCTGTTAACGAGTAGAATCTACGAAGACCGGCACGGCAGGGCACACGAGGGGGTTGTGGGGCGGGGGTGTGAGTGGCCACAGCACCACGCCCGGCCGCCTTTGTCTCCCCTAAGTGGCGATGTCTCACACGCACACCACACACGCACATCACACCACACACGCACACCACGCGCGCGTGCAGCTGGGCACGATTGGCTGTTTTGGCCTTTGCTGGTCCGTTGCCGTTTGGCAGCGGCGTGCATCTTGCAGGGGGATAATGAGGAAGGTGGCGCGCTCCGGGCGGATTGTTCGGAATTAAAAAGAAGAGTCGGGTTGGGGTGGTGTGGGGGGTGCACAGCCTGCAGGCTGCATCGCTTCGCTGGGCCGGGCGCACGATCTGGCACGCTCGCTCACACACACACAGACACACTACTACCCTCACTCACACACACACAGTCACTACTACCCTCACTCACACACACAGCCACTACTACCCTCACTCACACACACACAGTCACTACTACCCTCACTCACACACACAGCCACTACTACCCTCACTCACACACACACAGTCACTACTACCCTCACTCACACACACAGCCACTACTACCCTCACTCACACACACAGCCACTACTACCCTCACTCACACACACACAGTCACTACTACCCTCACACACACACAGCCACTACTACCCTCACTCACACACACAGCCACACTACTACCCTCACTCACACACACACAGCCACTACTACCCTCACTCACACAGACACACTACTACCCTCACTCACACACAGCCACTACTACCCTCACACACACACAGCCACTACTACCCTCACTCACACACAGCCACTACTACCCTCACACACACACAGCAACTACTACCCTCACTCACACACAGCCACTACTACCCTCACACACACACAGCCACTACTACCCTCACTCACACACAGCCACTACTACCCTCACACACACACAGCCACTACTACCCTCACTCACACACAGCCACTACTACCCTCACACACACACAGACACACTACTACCCTCAATCACACACACACAGTCACTACTACCCTCACTCACACACACACAGATACTACTACCCTCACAGACAAACACAGCCACTACTACCCTCACTCACACACACACAGATACTACTACCCTCACTCATACACACAACCACTACTACCCTCACTCACACACACACAGTCACTACTACCCTCACTCACACACACACAGTCACTACTACCCTCACTCACACACACACAGATACTACTACCCTCACAGACAAACACAGCCACTACTACCCTCACTCACACACACACAGATACTACTACCCTCACTCATACACACAACTACTACTACCCTCACTCACACACACACAGCCACTACTACCCTCAATCACACACACACAGTCACTACTACCCTCACTCACACATACACAGCCACTACTAATCTCACAGACAAACACAGCCACTACTACCCTCACTCACACACACACAGATACTACTACCCTCACTCATACACACAACCACTACTACCCTCACTCACACACACAACCACTACTACCCTCACACACAGCCACTACTACCCACACACACACACAGCCACTACTACCCACACACACACACACAGCCACTACTACCCTCACACACACACAGCCACTACTACCCTCACTCACACACAGCCACTACTACCCTCACACACAGCCACTACTACCCTCACACACAGCCACTACTACCCTCACTCACACACAGCCACTACTACCCTCACTAACACACACAGCCACTACTACCCTCACTCACACACAGCCACTACTACCCTCACACACAGCCACTACTACCCTCACTCACACACACACACAGCCACTACTACCCTCACTCACACAGACACACTACTACCCTCACTAACACACACAGCCACTACTACCCTCACACACAGCCACTACTACCCTCACTCACACACACACAGCCACTACTACCCTCACTCACACAGACACACTACTACCCTCACTAACACACACAGCCACTACTACCCTCACACACACACACAGCCACTACTACCCTCACTCACACACACACACAGCCACTACTACCCTCACTCACACACACAGCCACTACTACCCTCACTCACACACACACAGCCACTACTACCCTCACACACACAGCCACTACTACCCTCACTCACACACACAGCCATTACTACCCTCACTCACACAGACACACTACTACCCTCACTCACACACACACAGCCACTACTACCCTCACACACACAGCCACTACTACCTTCACTCACACACAGCCACTACTACCCTCACACACACACACAGCCACTACTACCCTCACTAACACACACAGCCACTACTACCCTCACTCACACACACAGCCACTACTACCCTCACTCACACACACAGCCACTACTACCCTCACTCACACAGACACACTACTACCCTCACTCACACACACACACAGCCACTACTACCCTCACACACACAGCCACTACTACCCTCACTTACACACAGCCACTACTACCCACACACACACACACAGCCACTACTACCCTCACTCACACACACACACAGCCACTACTACCCTCCATCACACAGCCACTACTACCCACACACACACACAACCACTACTACCCTCACTTACACACAGCCACTACTACCCACACACACACACACAGCCACTACTACCCTCACACACACACAGCCACTACTACCCTCACTCACACACAGCCACTACTACCCTCACACACACACAGCCACTACTACGCTCACTCACACACACACAGTCACTACTACCCTCACACACACACAGCCACTACTACCCTCACTCGCACACACACACAGTCACTACTACCCTCACTCACACACACAGCCACTACTAATCTCACACACAAGCACAGCCACTACTACCCTCACTCACACACACACAGATACTACTACCCTCACTCACACACACAGCCACTGCTACCCTCACTCACACACACACAACCACTACTACCCTCACTCACACACACACACAGCCACTACTACCCTCACACACACAGCCACTACTACCCTCACACACACACACAGCCACTACTACACTTACTCACACACACACAGCCACTACTACCCTCACACACAAACAGCCACTACTACCCTCACTCACACACACACAGCCACTAACTACCCTCACACACACACACAGCCACTACTACTCTCACTCACACACAGCCACTACTACTCTCACACACATACAGCCACTACTACACTCACACACACACAAACAGCCACTACTACCCTCACTCACACACACACAGCCACTACTACCCTCAATCTCACACAGCCACTACTACCCTCACTCACACACACACACAGCCGCTACTACCCTCTCACACACACAGCCAATACTACCCTCACTATCACACACACACAGCCACTACTACCCTCACTCACACACACACAGCCACTACTAACCTCACACACACACAGCCACTACTACCCTCACACACACACACAGTCACTACTACCCTCACACACACACACAGCCACTACTACCCTCACTCACACACACAGCCACTACTACCCTCACTCACACACACACAGCCACTACTACCCTCACACACACACAGCCACTACTAATCTCACACACACACACACACAGCCACTACTACTCTCACTCACACACACAGCCACTACTACCCTCACACACTCACAGCCACTACTACCCTCACTCACACACAGCCACTACTACCCTCACTCACACACACACATACAGCCACTACTACCCTCACTCACACACAGTCACTACTACCCTCAATCACACACAGCCACTACTAGCCTCACACACACACACAGCCACTACTACCCTCACACACACACACAGCCACTACTACCCCCACACACATACAGTCACTACTACCCTCACTGACACACACAGTCACTACTACCCTCACACACACAGCCATTACTACCCTCACACACACACAGCCACTACTACCCTCACACACACACAGCCACTACTACCCTCACTCACACACACACAGCAACTACTACCCTCACACACACACACAGCCAATACTACCCTCAATCACACACACAACTACTACTACCCTCACTCACACACAGCCACTACTACCCTCACACACACACACACAGCCACTACTACCCTCACTCACACACAGCCACTACTAATCTCACACACACACAGCCACTACTACCCTCACTCACACACACACAGTCACTACTACCCTCACACACACACAGCCACTATTACCCTCACTCACACACAGCCACTACTACCCTCACACACAGCCACGACTACCCTCACACACACACACAGCCACTACTACCCTCACTCACACACAGCCACTACTACCCTCACTCACACACAGCCACTACTACCCTCACTCACACACAGCCACTACTACCCTCACTCACACACACACACTCACTACTACCCTCACTCACACACACAGCCACTACTAATCTCACACACAAACACAGCCACTACTACCCTCACTCACACACACGCAGATACTACTACCCTCACTCACACACACAGCCACTACTACCCTCACTCACACACACACAACCACTACTACCCTCACTCACACACACACAGCCACTACTACCCTCACACACACACACAGCCACTACTACCCTCACACACACAGCAACTACTACCCTCACACACACACACACAGCCACTACTACTCTCACTCACTCACACACAGCCACTACTACTCTCACACACAAACAGCCACTACTACCCTGACTCTCACACACACACAGCCACTACTACCCTCAATCTCATACAGCCACTACTACCCTCACTCACACACACACACAGCCACTACTACCCTCTCACACACACAGCCAATACTACTCTCACTATCACACACACACAGCCACTACTAACCTCACAAACACACACAGCCACTACTACCCTCACTCACACACACACAGCCACTACTAACCTCACACACACACAGCCACTACTACCCTCACTCACACACAGCCACTACTACCCTCACGCACACACAGAGCCACTACTACCCTCACACACACACAGTCACTACTACCCTTACGCTCACACACACACACAGCCACTATTACCCTCACTCACACACACAGCCACTACTACCCTCACACACACACAGCCACTACTACCCTCACTCACACACAGCCACTACTACCCTCACTCACACACACACACAGCCACTACTACCCTCACTCACACACAGTCACTACTACCCTCAATCACACACAGCCACTACTAGCCTCACACGCGCACACAGCCACTACTACCCTCACACACACACACACACAGCCACTACTACCCTCACACACATACAGTCACTACTACCCTCACTCAGACACACAGTCACTACTACCCTCACTCACACACACAGCCATTACTACCCTCACACACACACACAGCCACTACTACCCTCACACACACACAGAAACTACTACCCTCACTCACACACACAGCAAATACTACCCTCACTCACACACAGCCATTGCTACCCTCACTCACACACAGCCACTACTACCCTCACTCACAACCACAGCCACTACGACCCTCACACACACACACAGTCACTACTACCCTCACTCACACACACACACAGCCACTACTACGCTCACTCACACACATCCACTACTACCCTCACTCACACACATCCACTACTACCCTCACACACACACAGCCAATACTACCCTCACTCACACACACACAGCCACTACTACCCTCACTCACACAGCCACTATTACCCTCACTCACACACACAGCCACTACTACCCTCACACACACACAGCCACTACTACCCTCACTCACACACAGCCACTACTACCCTCACTCACACAGCCACTACTACCCTCACGCACACACACAGCCACTTCTACCCTCACTCACACACATACAGTCACTAATACCCTCACTCACACTCACACACAGCCACTACTACACTCACTCACACACATCCACTACTACCCTCACTCACACACATCCACTACTACCCTCACTCACAAACACAGCCACAACTACCGTCACTCGCACACAGCCACTACTACCCTCACTCACAGACACAGCCACTACTACCCTCACACACACACAGCCACTGCTACCCTCACACACACCCAGTCACTACTACCCTCACACACACACACAGGCACTACTACCCTCACTCGCACACAGCCACTACTACCCTCACTCACACACAGCCACGACTACCCTCACTCAAACACACATCCACTACTACCCTCACTCACAAACACAGCCACTACTACCCTCACTCACACACACAGTCACTACTACCCTCACACACACACAGCCACTACTACCCTCACACACACAGCCACTACTACCCTCACTCACACACACACAGCCACTACTACCCTCACTCACACACAGCCACTACTACCCTCACTCACGCACACACAGTCACTACTACCCTCACTCACACACACACAGCCACTACTGCCCGCACTCACACGCAGCCACTACTACCCTCACACACACACACAGCCACTACTACCCTCACACACACAGCCACTACTACCCTCACTCACACACACAGTCACTACTACCCTCACACACACACACAGCCACTACTACCCTCGCTCACACACACAGCCACTACTACCCTCACTCACACACACAGCCACTACTACCCTCACTCACACACACAACCACTACTACCCTCACACACACACAGCCACTACTACCCTCACTCACACACACAGTCACTACTACCCTCACACACACACACAGCCACTACTACCCTCACTCACACACACAGCCACTACTACCCTCACTCACACACACACAGCCACTACTACCCTCACACACACACAGCCACTACTAATCTCACACACACACACACAGCCACTACTACCCTCACACACACAGCCACAACTACCCTCACTCACACACACAGCCACTACTACCCTCACTCACACACACAACCACTACTACCCTCACACACACACACACAGCCACTACTACCCTCACTCACACACACAGCCACTACTACCTTCACTCTCACACAGCCACTACTACCCTCACTCACACACAAACAGCCAATACTACCCTCACTCACACACACAGCCACTACTACCCTCACACACACACAGCCACTACTAATCTCACACACACACACACAGCCACTACTACCCTCACACACACAGCCACAACTACCCTCACTCACACACACAGCCACTACTACCCTCACTCACACACACAACCACTACTACCCTCACACACACACACACAGCCACTACTACCCTCACTCACACACACAGCCACTACTACCTTCACTCTCACACAGCCACTACTACCCTCACTCACACACAAACAGCCAATACTACCCTCACTCACACACACAGCCACTACTACCCTCACTCTCACACAGCCAGTACTACCCTCACTCACACACACACAGCCACTACTAACCTCACACACACACACAGCCACTACTACCCTCACACACACAGCCAATACTACCCTCACACACAGTCACTACTACCCTTACTCTCACACACACACACACAGCCACTACTACCCTCACTCACACACACAGCCACTACTACCCTCACACACTCACAGCCACTACTACCCTCACTCACACACAGCCACTACTACCCTCACTCACACACACACAGCCACTACTACCGGCACTCACACGCAGCCACTACTAGCCTCACACACACAGCCACTAGTACCCTCACACACACACACACAGCCACTACTACCCCCACACACATACAGTCACTACTACCCTCACTCACACACACAGTCACTAATACCCTCACACACACACAGCCACTACTACCCTCACACACACACACAGCCACTACTATCCCCACACACATACAGTCACTACTACCCTCACTCACACACACAGTCACTACTACCCTCACTCACACACACAGCCATTACTACCCTCACACACACACAGCCACTACTACCCTCACACACACACAGCCACTACTACCCTCACTCACACACACACAGCAACTACTACCCTCACTCACACACACACACAGCCAATACTACCCTCAATCACACACACAGCTACTACTACCCTCACTCACACACAGCCACTACTACCCTCACACACACACACACAGCCACTACTACCCTCACTCACACACAGCCATTACTAATCTCACACACACACAGCCACTACTACCCTCAATCACACACACACAGTCACTACTACCCTCACACACACACAGCCACTACTACCCTCACTCACACACACAGCCACTACTACCCTCACTCACACACAGCCACTACTAATCTCACACACACACAGCCACTACTACCCTCACTCACACACACACAGTCACTACTACCCTCACACACACACAGTCACTACTACCCTCACACACACACAGCCACTACTACCCTCACTCACACACACAGCCACTACTACCCTCACACACAGCCACGACTACCCTCACTCACACACACACACAGCCACTACTACCCTCACTCACACACAGCCACTACTACCCTCACTCACACACAGCCACTACTACCCTCACTCACACACAGCCACTACTACCCTCACTCACACACACACAGTCACTACTACCCTCACTCACACACACAGCCACTACTAATCTCACACACAAACACAGCCACTACTACCCTCACTCACACACACGCAGATACTACTACCCTCACTCACACACACAGCCACTACTACCCTCACTCACACACACACAACCACTACTACCCTCACTCACACACACACACAGCCACTACTACCCTCACACACACACACAGCCACTACTACCCTCACACACACAGCAACTACTACCCTCACACACACACACAGCCACTACTACACTCACTCACACACAAACAGCCACTACTACCCTCACACACAAACAGCCACTACAACCCTCACTCACACACACACAGCCACTAACTACCCTCACACACACACACAGCCACTACTACTCTCACTCACTCACACACAGCCACTACTACTCTCACACACAAACAGCCACTACTACCCTCACTCTCACACACACACAGCCACTACTACCCTCAATCTCATACAGCCACTACTACCCTCACTCACACACACACACACAGCCACTACTACCCTCTCACACACACAGCCAATACTTCTCTCACTATCACACACACACAGCCACTACTAACCTCACACACACACACAGCCACTACTACCCTCACTCACACACACACAGCAACTACTAACCTCACACACACACAGCCACTACTACCCTCACTCACACACAGCCACTACTACCCTCACTCTCACGCACACACAGAGCCACTACTACCCTCACACACACACAGTCACTACTACCCTTATGCTCACACACACACACAGCCACTACTACCCTCACTCACAACCACAGCCACTACGACCCTCACACACACACACAGTCACTACTACCCTCACTCACACACACACACAGCCACTACTACGCTCACTCACACACATCCACTACTACCCTCACTCACACACATCCACTACTACCCTCACACACACACAGCCAATACTACCCTCACACACACACAGCCACTACTACCCTCACTCACACAGCCACTATTACCCTCACTCACACACACAGCCACTACTACCCTTACACACACACAGCCACTACTACCCTCACTCACACACAGCCACTACTACCCTCACTCACACAGCCACTACTACCCTCATGCACACACACAGCCACTTCTACCCTCACACACACACAGACACTGCTACCCTCACACACACCCAGTCACTACTACCCTCACACACACACACAGGCACTACTACACTCACTCGCACACAGCCACTACTACCCTCACTCACACACAGCCACTACTACCCTCACACACACCCAGTCACTACTACCCTCACACACACAGCCACTACTACCCTCACTCACACACACAGCCACTACTACCCTCATTCACACACAGCCACGACTACCCTCACTCAAACACACATCCACTACTACCCTCACTCACAAACACAGCCACTACTACCCTCACTTACACACACTGTCACTACTACCCTCACACACACACAGCCACTACTACCCTCACACATACAGCCACTACTACCCTCACTCACACACACAGCCACTACTACCCTCACTCACACACAGCCACTACTACCCTCACTCACACAGTCACTAACACCCTCACACACACACAGCCACTACTACCCTCACACACACACACTCACAGCCACTACTACCCTCACACACACACAGCCACTACTACCCTCACTCACACACAGCCACTACTACCCTCACACACACACAGCCACGACTACCCTCACACACACACACAGCCACTACTACCCTCACTCACGCACACACAGTCACTACTACCCTCACTCACACACACTGCCACTACTACCCTCACTCACACACACACAGCCACTACTGCCCGCACTCACACGCAGCCACTACTATCCTCACTCACACACAGCTACTACTACCCTCACTCACACACAGCCACTACTACCCTCACACACACAGCCACTACTACCCTCACTCACACACACAGTCACTACTACCCTCACACACACACACAGCCACTACTACCCTCACACACACAGCCACTACTACCCTCACTCACACACACAGTCACTACTACCCTCACACACACACACAGCCACTACTACCCTCACTCACACACACAGCCACTACTACCCTCACTCACACACACAGCCACTACTACCCTCACTCACACACATCCACTACTACCCTCACTCACACACAGCCACTACTACCCTCACACACACACACAACCACTACTACCCTCACACACACACAGCCACTACTACCCTCACTCACACACACAGTCACTACTACCCTCACACACACACACAGCCACTACTACCCTCACGCACACACACAGCCACTACTAATCTCACACACACACACAGCCACTACTACCCTCACACACACACAGCCACAACTACCCTCACTCACACACACACAGCCACTACTACCCTCACTCACACACACACAACCACTACTACCCTCACACACACACACACAGCCACTACTACCCTCACTCACACACACAGCCACTACTACCTTCACTCTCACACAGCCACTACTACCCTCACTCACACACACACACAGCCAATACTACCCTCACTCACACACACACAGCCACTACTAACCTCACACACACACACAGCCACTACTACCCTCACACACACAGCCAATACTACCCTCACACACAGTCACTACTACCCTTACTCTCACACACACACACACAGCCACTACTACCCTCACTCACACACACAGCCACTACTACCCTCACACACACACAGCCACTACTACCCTCACTCACACACACAGCCACTACTACCCTCACACACTCACAGCCACTACTACTCTCACTCACACACAGCCACTACTACCCTCTCTCACACACACACAGCCACTACGACCGGCACTCACACACAGCCACTACTAGCCTCACACACACAGCCACTAGTACCCTCACACACACACACAGCCACTACTACCCCCACACACATACAGTCACTACTACCCTCACTCACACACACAGTCACTAATACCCTCACTCACACACACAGCCATTACTACCCTCACACACACACAGCCACTACTACCCTCACACACACACAGCCACTACTACCCTCACTCACACACACACAGCAACTACTTCTCTCACTCACACACACACACAGCCAATACTACCCTCAATCACACACACAGCTACTATTACCCTCACTCACACACAGCCACTACTACCCTCACACACACACACAGCCACTACTACCCTCACTCACACACAGCCACTACTAATCTCACACACAGCCACTACTACCCTCACTCACACACACACAGTCACTACTACCCTCACACACACAGCCACTACTACCCTCACTCACACACACAGCCACTACTACCCTCACACACAGCCACGACTACCCTCACTCACACACACACAACCACTACTACCCTCACTCACACACAGCCACTACTACCCTCACTCACACACAGCCACTACTACCCTCACTCACACACAGCCACTACTACCCTCACTCACACACACACAGTCACTACTACCCTCACTCACACACACAGCCACTACTAATCTCACACACAAACACAGCCACTACTACCCTCACTCACACACACGCAGATACTACTACCCTCACTCACACACACAGCCACTACTACCCTCACTCACACAAACACAACCACTACTACCCTCACTCACACACACACACAGCCACTACTACCCTCACACACACACACAGCCACTACTACCCTCACACACACAGCAACTACTACCCTCACACACACACAGCCACTACTACACTCACTCACACACAAACAGCCACTACTACCCTCACACACAAACAGCCACTACTACCCTCACTCACACACACACAGCCACTAACTACCCTCACACACACAGCCACTACTACTCTCACTTACTCACACACAGCCACTACTACTCTCACACACAAACAGCCACTACTACCCTCACTCTCACACACACACAGCCACTACTACCCTCAATCTCATACAGCCACTACTACCCTCACACACACACACAGCACTACTACCCTCTCG
>NW_022638539.1:0-12500 GCF_010993605.1 Petromyzon marinus
GGGGCTAAACGGGCGCGGCACTGGCTAGAGAAGAGATGGAGTGATGTGGTACAGGAGGACGTGGAGCTGAGTGGACTTGCCGATGACTGGTACCAGCGGTGTCAGGATCGGCCTCTGTGGAGGAGGCTCGTGAAGGACGCTACTGGGCAGTTGGAGGCAGTCGCCCTCCAACAACAACGGAGGGCGGAGGAGCGACGCTCACAACAACGAGCGGAGCGCCGGGTGGCTAAAGGACAGCAGATTGGCAGAGTAGGGGGCACAGGTGGTGCATCAGCCAGTCATCTCAGTCAGTCGACCCGTGGCACCTGGGTCTGCCCCGTGACCTGCCAGCGGGCGTTCGACACTTCACGTGGCCTCAGGGTGCACATAGCCTGGCACAAGCGTCGTGGTGACGTCACCGCCACTTAGTGGCGAATGGCGGTTGATGTGTATGTGTGTATGTGTGTGTGTATCTATATATATGTGTGTGTATCTGTGTGTGTATCTGTGTGTGTCTGTGTGTGTGTCTGTGTGTATATGTATGTGTGTATATGTATGTGTGTATATGTATGTGTGTATATGTATGTGTGTATGTATGTGTGTGTATCTATGTGTTGTGTATATGTATGTGTGTGTATCTATATGTGTGTGTGTATATGTAAGTGTGTGTGTCTGTGTGTGTGTCTCTGTGTGTGTCTGTGTGTATATGTAAGTGTGTGTGTGTCTGTGTGTGTATATGTATGTGTGTGTGTCTGTGTGTGTGTGTCTGTGTGTGTATGTGTCTGTGTGTGTGTCTCTGTGTGTGTATCTACGTGTGTGTGTGTCTGTGTGTGTATGTGTGTGTGTATGTGTGTGTGTGTCTCTGTGTGTGTCTGTGTACTTACAAGAGCAACTGGAAAGAGCCATCCACAAGCATCGTCTGAAAACTGGGACAGTGCCTTAGACACAAATTCTTGACCTACGCACGAACACACAGACACACACACACACAGATACAGACACACATACACAGACACACATACACACACACACAGACACACACATAGATGCAGACACACACAAACACACACATAGACACACACAAAGAAACAGACACACACCCAGACACACACACAGATACAGACACACACAGACACACACACAAATACACAGCACTAGTGTATAGTAGCGTAGTGTATAGTGTGGATTATATTGTATCGTGTAGCATGTATTGTATAGTAGTGTATAGTGTAGCGTATAGTGTATAGTGTAGTGTAGTGTATAGCGCAGCGTATAGTGTAGCGTAGTGTAGCGTGTAGTGTATAGTGTAGTGTATAGTGTAGTGTATAGCGTAGTGTAGCGTGTAGTGTATAGCGTAGCGTATAGTGTAGCGTATAGTGTAGCGTGTAGTGTATAGTGTAGTGTATAGTACAGTGCATAGTGTTGTATCTATAGGCCTTCTCCAAAATTGATGTGAATAATAATACTTGGCGATATTTAAAACAAAAAAATAACACAGTCGCTACGACAAGGACCAGCAAAAACAGCAGCCGGAGATCGTAAAAAGGCAAACGAAAAATAAATAATAAACTCCGGGGGCAATGGGAGAGTTCATCTTCTTTGGTTCTTTCGGTAAAGTCACCACGTAGAATGAGAATAAAATAATGAATTGATAAAATAAAATAACACAATAATATTCTCACGACGTTTCGGCCACAACACAAGCGGCCTTCATCAGGTGAAGGGACGAGACTGTCTGGTAGGACAGCGCTGGAGTGAAAGAGCCACGTTCAGATCACGTCCTTTAAGCTGTGTGAGAGGAACAAAGCGCCCTCAACTTTAGCACCACGGATAGCTACAGAGGAGGGGGAGAGAGACAGCTTAGAGTCGCGGCATCTCTTCAGAAAGGTGAGAGACTCGATTAGTTGAGCCTTCTTATCCCGAAGTCTGTTGAATGATCTTAAGGATGTGTGGAATCCCTCCCCGTAGAGGCGGTTAAATTTCGATTTAAAGCTTTCGTGACTGCAATGATTCATCTTCTTTGGTTCTTTCGGTAAAGTCACCATGTAGAATGAGAATAAAATAATAAATTGATGAAATAAAATAACACAATAATATTCTCACGGGAGAGTTAGCGAAAAAAAAATCTCTAGATTGCCAAGGGGGACAATTCACAAACGCGCCTATTTGCTGTAACACAGCCGCCCGGGGTCACCAAAAGGGTTAGGGGGGCACATTCCAGGATTCACGGACCAACCCCACCCCCCCGGGCTCCGTCAGCCCGCAGACAGAGTGACCCCACACACACACGCACACACGCAGGGAGCGGAAAGTACAAAAACCAGTGGCATATCGGAGGCAGGGTCGAACCGTTAAACCACAAATTCTCGGGGGGGGGGGTTGGGGGCAGAAAATGCAGCGTCGCACCGAGGGCTACCGAGAAAGAACGAGGCGGAATGGGACGGGTTTCGCACAGCCAAGACAGACGGTGCTCCGGGTGGAAGGAGCCTCCGGGCCGCCTTTGTCTTACCGCAGCGCGGGAGAGCCAGAGCGCAACGCACCCTTTCGAGATCGAACGGAGGACAGGGATAGGCGGGGGAAGGAATTTCTCTGGCAGAGCGGCTTCCAGGACGCCGATAAACCGGGCAGGGCGGGATCCGATCATTTTTAAATCAACGGAGGGCCCAAGGAAAACTTCGCGACGGGAATCAGCTGGCGTTACTACAGGGGCTGATGTCGGGAAACACGAACCAAAAATGATGACTGTGCAGGGTTAAAACGAGAGCCAGCCAGCCAGAGAGAGAGAGTGAGAGAGAGACTCCCGGCCGCCTTTGTCTTCCCGCAGCGTGGGAGAGCAGGAATTGAACACCAGAGCGAGGGAAATGTATTATCGCGGGGAGGGGGGGGGGCCCCATCTGTAGTCACGGAGGCGCTGGACTTAATGATATACACACACACGGACTACACCCCCTCCGCCTCCACCCCCCCACAACGCAGAGTGGATATCTGTTTCCCCCCCCCCCCTCTCTCTCTCTCTCTCTCGCAAGAGAGACGCGGGAGGGGAGGAGAGAGAATTTCCCATGCAAGCTCGGCAAGGGGGCATCGAGCCAGCCCTCGAGGGCATGGCCTCGAGACACGGGCAACGGGGGTGCTGGGCCCCGTGGGGTGGCGCTGGGCGCCGACAGAGCAACCGCCCCTGAAGCTTGTTCCGCATTCGCCCGGACGCCTTGGGCCGCTTGCCGAGTCGAGGACTGCCCCGAGCAGCACCGTACTACGCTACCGGAGCTGTCTCCAGACGTGAGGCTTTCGTGACTGCAAGGGGGATCACACGCCCATTGGGGGCTCTATTCGGCAAAAGTCACGCGGGTAAAAAAAAAAAAAATAATCGAAAAATAAAACGACAAAAACAAAAAAAAATAATCGCACGACGTTTCGGGCCGCAACACAAGCGGCCTTCATCGGGTGAAGGGACCGGACCAGTTTTTTTTTATTTTTTATTTCTTCACCTACGCGACTTTACCGAATGGAACCCAGAGAGTACCAGAGTTGTGCGAGAGAGAGGGGTGTGCGCGAGCACAATTTTCAAAGTGTTGAGAGCGAGCGGCGATTCGGCTCTCGACAGCTTCATCGAGACAACAGCTCCGGCGAGATAACCAGGAGAGGGCGGAGAGCGGCCGGCTCCAAGGGGGGCCCCCACCTCCCCCCACCCCCCGCCGCCGCCCGCGACCGACCGAGGCCGGCGAGGCTCGCCGAGTAGCGGCGCATCAACGAGCGCGAGTTCAGAGCCGAGAGGCGGAGCGTTGCTCCAAGACCTTTGATCTCTGCGCGGAGCGCCGGCTCCCAGCTGCGGCGGGCGCGCCCGGCCGCCAGCGGAAAGAACCTGACCAGCCGCCCGTGAGCAAGAGCGCCATCGGACCAGCGGACCAGCGGACCAGCGGACCAGCGGACCAGCGGACCAGCGGACCAGCGGACCAGCGGACCAGCGCGCGATCGTTCAAGAGCATCTCCACGGAGGGAGAGCGCGTGCGGCGGAGCTCATCGTCCGGAGGCGGAGGGAGCCTTCGGTCACAGCGTCCGACGCCGAGCGATGGATGGGGAAACCAGCCGTTCTTTTTGGTTCTATTCGGTAAAGTCACTTTTACCGGACAGAGCCAAACAGGTGTGGATCCTTTGCAGTCACGAAAGCTTCAAATCTCGACATAAACCAGCCGTTGTTCGCACGCCCCTCCCCACCTTCACAAACCCACGGGCGCTTACGTCACCTGCTCACGCGAGGATTTAACCAAGGGGACAATCCACCGCACCAGCGCGGTATCGAGGACCGATTCTGAAGAGCGTTCAAATGTCAACCGACCGTGCAGGACACGTGGATACGGCCAATTCAGAAGTACCTCGGTCGCCCGTTTCTCTCCTTAATGGCACAAGCCTGCCGATGAATCCATTGACGTATACTTCGATTTAAAGCTTTCGTGACTGCAAGGGTTCATCTTCTTCGGTTCTTTCGGTAAAGTCACCGCCACGTGGAATGAGAATAAAATAAAAAATTGATATTATTGCGTTCTTTTAGTTTATCAATTTATTATTTTATTCTCATTCTACGTGGCGGTGACTTTACCGAAAGGACCAAAGAACATTGACGTATACTTGTGCCTCCGAGCATGATAACTGCTCCGATCGCTCATGCGCGTGAACATCGTCGCATTCATTTTTAAGGACCTTT
Source organism: Petromyzon marinus (assembly GCF_010993605.1). Classification (NCBI taxonomy): domain Eukaryota; kingdom Metazoa; phylum Chordata; class Hyperoartia; order Petromyzontiformes; family Petromyzontidae; genus Petromyzon; species Petromyzon marinus. The sequence goes on from NW_022638539.1 coordinate 4,679, forward strand.
TATTCGTATTTCCCTCACGCCCGTGGCGCTCAGAGGAAGTAATCAAGTTGTTCCGTTAACGCAATTAACAACGTGATTATTGAGGCCTGAAGAGATGGATCAATGGAATGAACATCGCCTGTGGTGCCGTGCTGACAATTTCAAGTATAATAATAATAATTTGCGTTATCGCGTTTTTGTTTATAGAGCAGCGTGCATGCGTGCTTTAACGGCTCTCGCTATCAACAAATGAGCTCGCGTTCCGCGGTGGAATTAATCACATGTTGCAGTTGCCAAAGCGAATCAACGCGACCGTTGGCGTTTACTGTGCTGGTGCGGTGTTGATAATTCCGAGCTTGAGAGTTTGCATATCACCAAAGTTAAGGTCTCGTTAGAATACAAATTGCTTAGCACACAAGTGTCTGGGTGTTTCTTCATGTCTACTGCATTAACCACAATACCTGCAGTCAAAATTGCAAACTAAACAAACACACACACACACTCTATGATAATATGATGATGCATCGTCCTTGAAACTGATTGGTCCACACCAAGGGACGGCTTTGGAACAATCAGTTTCAAGGACAATGCAACATCATATTATCATAGTACGTGTTTTGTTTGCATTTTGACTGCAGGTATTGTTGTTAATGGAGTAAACATGAATCCTTGTAAGAAAAAGGTTTCAGTTTTGTTGTCAGATAAAAAGGGGTAAAAACCCCTATTATTATTATAATTACATTTTGGTACTGGCAAAGGGGGGTCTGATGACATAATAATCTTATTAGTTACAAGAACTGTATCCTGCGTTGAGATTCGAATTTGGAGACCTAAAAATAAGCGCACAATGAGTGAATGCTAAAGCGAGAATAATTGTACTATAGCCGAGCGTTAATACAAAACTAGAAAACTATGCCGAGCTTACTCTGGCATGCTTGAATCACACCGGCAAAACTTCCCACGGCTGATTGCATGATCACGATGGATAATCCGACCCTCGTCAGCGAGGCGGGGGCCTAATTATCATACGGGATTGTATTAGCATAACCACACCCGCCCGCATAAATTAATGTGATTATCTGTAGAATTAGCTTAATTTATGCACGTAATTGCACCAATTAACATAATTTCGGATAAATACACAAACTCCAAAATGCATTGAGTTTTTGTTATTTTCAAAATTTTCATACCCGACATATACAACAATAGTGTAGTGTATAGTGTAGTGTATAGTGTAGCGTGTAGTGTATAGCATAGTGTATAGTGTAGTGTATAGCACAGTGTATAGTGTAGTGTATAGTGTAGTGTATAGTGTAGTCTGTAGTGCAGTGTATAGTGTAGTGTATAGTGTAGTGTATAGTGTAGTCTGTAGTGTAGCGTATAGTACAGTGTATTGTGTAGTCTGTAGTGCAGTGTATAGTGTAGTGTATAGTGTAGTTGTATAGTAGTGTAGTATATCGTATAGTGTGTAATGTATAGTGTATAGGAGTGTATAGTGTAGTTTATAGTGTACACTACACACACGATACACACACACACACACGTGTGTGTGTGTGTGGGAGCGGTGGTGCAGTGGTTAGCGCTACGCTGCACTATGAACCTGGCGACACGGGTTCAATTCCCGCTCACGGCCAACACCAGTGACGATTATTTGAACCGGTCCCGGGCCTCATCAAGGTCGACTCAGCCTCAAATGAGTACCTGGTTCGGTGTGTAAACATTGCGACTAGGGAGACAAAGGCGGTCAGGCGTGGTGCTGGCCACCCACCCCCTCGTGTACCGTTCCGGCCTTCATAGGTGCTCGCTAACAGCACTTGCCCCTACAGTCTGTTAAGGCTATATGGGGGATCTTTGTGTCTGTGTCTGTGTGTGTGTCTGTGTGTGTCTGTGTGTGTGTCTGTGTGTGTGTGTCTGTGTGTGTGTGTCTGTGTGTGTGTCTGTGTGTGTGTCTGTGTGTGTATCTGTGTGTGTCTGTGTGTGTGTAACTGTGTGTAACTGTGTGTGTGTGTGTCTGTGTGTGTGTCTGTCTGTGTGTGTGACTGTGTATGTGTGTGTGTGTATGTGTGTGTGTCTGTGTGTGTGTATGTGTCTGTGTGTGTGTGTGTATGTGTGTGTCCGGCAAAACAACCCCATAGCTCCTCGCGGTGCCGGACGGGCAACTCTGTCGTGGACAGTGCTGTGGGGGGAGATCCAATTTTGATTGGATCCTCCCCTCATGGCATATGTGTCCACCACAGGGGCTAAACGGGGGCTCTGGACGGGTGCGAGGGGCTGGTAACCCCTCCACCTTCAATTAATTACCACGAAACCACGAGTTAAACTGAAATATGTAACAAATAAGCTTGTGACGGAGGCCCCGGGGGGCCAGGCGTCTATGACGTCTCCTGGCCAAACCCCAATTGGCGGAGCCAGGATATTGAATACCTACCCTCGGGGCTACTCCAGAAACAACGAAAAGCCACTACGGGTGGCCACGTGGAATGTTCGAACGCTCACTGCAGAGGAGAGGCTGCCACTCCTCTGTCGGGAGCTGGACCGGTACCGCCTGGATCTATGCGGCATTCAGGAGGTCCGGTGGACCGGCTCTGGCTCCTGCCACCATGAGGGGTGGACAGTCCTCTACTCGGGGCAGCAGACTGCCAAACAACAGGGTGTGGGTCTTCTTTTGAACAAAAGAATGAAGGGGGCGTGGGAGCGTGGCGGTGAGGTGTGGGAAGCTGTAAACCCCAGGCTACTTTGGGCTCGCCTTCCCATCAACCGGAGGCGAGGAATGGTGGTCGTGGTTACTTATGCCCCCACCGAAGATGAACATCCGTGGAGGGATGCAGGCAAAGCCGATGAGTCAGATGCCTTCTATGACCTCCTGTCACAGGTGCTGGCTAAAGTGGCCCCTCGGGATAGAGTCATCATGTTGGGTGACTTCAATGCTCGAGTTGGTCATGATACTGGCACCTGGTCTGGAGTGATTGAAGGGCATGGGCCAGATCAGCTCAATAACAACGGTAGGAGGCTGTTGGATTTTTGTGCAGCCCATGGGCTTGTAATTACCAACACGCTGTTCCGGCATCGGCGCATCCACACAACATCATGGATGCATGCCGGGTCCAAGCAAGAACATCTGCTGGACTACATAGTGACGGACCAGCGAATGCGAGCCCATGTCCTTGACAGCAGGACTTACCGTGGAGCTGATCTGCCCTCTGACCATCGACTAGTCATCTGTAAGATGCGCCTGCCATTCTTCCACTCCGGTGGTGGGTGTACACCCAGGACCCCATTCCAACATAAAGTGGCCTGGTCTCAATTATCTGATGAAAGTTGCAAGCGAGAATTTCATCATCGCTTGCGGCTGGGATTGGCATCGTCCCCGACTCCTCCTGATGTCGAGGGTAAATGGGCGAGGTTTAGGACTGTGACTCATGCAGCTGCAATGGCTGCTTTGGGTACGCGGTCCAGACCTCCCCAGAGACCCTGGCTGACAAAGGAGGTGTTCAGGATGGTTGAGAAAAAGCGACAGGCCCACTGTCATCGGCTACAGAATCCCACGTCAGAGAATGAGGAGGCTTACCGCAGCCTTCGCTCGGAGGTTTGGAGAGCCGTGAGGCGCTGCAAGGATGGGTGGTGGTCGCGGGTTGCTGAGGAGATGGAGTCTGCCTCAGTGGCCCGTGATCACAAATCTCTATTTAACTCCATCAAAAAAGTAACCTGCAGCGCCACACCTATTACCATCATTATGGGAAAAAACGGTGATCCAATCTCCGACCCCCAGGAACAGGTTCGCAGATTTGCTGAGCATTTCTGTGAGGTCCTGGGGGAGGGAAAATCCCACAGCCAGGAAAACATCGTGGCACAAAGTGAGGATGACCCTGCTGAGGCTGCGGTGCCTCAAATATTGGAAGAAGTCACCCCTGTGAGTGGCTGGCTGAGGTGCCATCTGCTGAGGAAGTATTGAAGGCGATCCGGAGTCTGAGACCAGGAAAGGCAGCGGGCAGAGATGATCTCCCAAGCGAAATGCTGAGGGAGGGTGGCGTTTGTGCACAGACTGCCCTATATGACATCATAACAACAGTCTGGACCACTGGACGGGTTCCGCAGGATTGGAAGGATGCCCTGGTGGTCCCCCTTTTTAATAAGGGGGACCGCACAGACTGTAACAACTACAGGGGCATCTCACTCCTCAGTGTGCCGGGAAAGGTCCTGGCAAGGATTATTCAGCATCGCCTTGCCAGGCACGCTGAGGAGAGGCTTGCGGAGCCCCAATGCGGTTTCAGGAAAGGGCGGTCCTGCACAGACGCCATATTTTCTGTCCGTCTGCTACAGCAGAGGTGTAGGGAATTCCAACAAGACCTACATCTCTGCTTTATTGACCTGGTCAAGGCCTATGATACCATCAGTAGGCCTGGGCTCTGGGTCGTTCTTCGTGCTTTTGGAGCACCTGACCCTCTGCTCACGATCATTAAGGACCTTCATGGTGAGCGGGCCCGGGTAAAACTACGTGGCCGGGAGTCAGAGCCATTCCCTGTACACCTTGGGGTGCGACAGGGATGTCCTCTGGCTGCCACATTATTTAACATCTATTTTGACCACGTAGTTCGTGAAGCCTTCAATAGCTGTACCGGGGGAATCTCCATATGGTACAGATATAATGGGAGGCTAATTGATGCCCGGGTGCGGTCAAGGGATGGCTCCCTATTGCTCAACCACGTTATGTATGCTGATGATTTGGTAATAGCTGCTCAGTCAGAGGAGGAGTTGGAGACGCTGCTGCTGAGACTGGAGCATGCCACTAAGAGGTGGGGCCTTACCATCAGCCCCACCAAAACTAAGCACCTGCCTGGGTATTTTGTACCATCGGACACTCCACCCCCACAACTCCCAATCGGTGATGGGGCAGTTGTGGAGAAAGTGGAGAGTTTCCCATACCTGGGCAGTGTGCTTATGACTGGCTCCAGTTTAACAGCAGAGGTCTCACTCCGAATCAGTCGAGCGGCAATATCTTTTCATCGGTTGCGTAACGCTGTGTGGAAGCTGCCTGGTCTGTCGCTCCGCACTAAGCTTCAGGTCTTCTCGGCCGCGGTCATTCCCTCCCTTCTCTACGCTTGCGAAACGTGGACCCCCCTAAAATGGAACATCTTCGCCGGTTAGAAACATTTAGGCTGGCCTGCCTACGATCCATCCTGGGTTTAACCAGACTGGATTGTGTGAGGAGCTCACAAATCCTTGAAAGATCTGGGCAGGGTCCCATCGGTGAGCTCCTCCGGCAGGCAAGGCTGCGGTGGCTGGGTCATGTGGCCCGCGTGCCCAGCCACCGCATGCCGAGGCGGCTTTTGTTTGGCCGGATTGAAGGGGCTAGGCGGGCGCGGCACGGGCTGAAGAGGAGATGGAGTGATGTGGTACAGGAGGACGTGGAGCTGAGTGGACTTGCCGATGACTGGTGCCAGCGGTGTCGGGATCGGCCTCTGTGGAGGAGGCTCGTGAAGGATGCTGCTGGGCAGTTGGAGGCGGTCGCCCTCCAACAACAACGGAGGGCGGAGGAGCGACGCTCACAACAGCGAGCGGAGCGCCGGATGGCTGGGGCACAGCAGGTTGGCACAGTAGGGGGCACAGGTGGTGCATCAGCCAGTCATCTCAGTCAGTCGACCCGTGGCACCTGGGTCTGCCCCGTGACCTCCTGCCAGCGGGCGTTCGACACTTCACGTGGCCTCAGGGTGCACATAGCCTGGCACAAGCGTCGTGGTGACGTCACCGCCACTTAGTGGCGAATGGCGGTTGTTGTTGTGTATGTGTGTGTGTGTCTGTGTGTATGTGTGTGTGAGTGTATGTGTCTGTGTCTGTATGTGTGTGTAACTGTGTATGTGTCTGTGTGTACCTCCATGAAGAAGAGAAGGGCAGCTCCCAGCACCGTGATGATTTCTCCGGCCAGACGGAAGTAGTCGTGACGTGTTGAGTATTCCAGTGACAGCTGTGATGCACAAAGACAAAGATCCCCCAGGTAGCCTCTAGCAGGGCTGTAGGGGCAAGTGCTGCTGGTAGCGAGTAGCACCACCTATGATGCACACACACAGACAAAGCTCCCCCAGGTAGCCTCTAGCAGGGCTGTAGGGGCAAGGGCTGCTAGTAGCGAGTAGCACCACCTATGATGTACACACAGACAAAGCTCCCCCAGGTAGCCTCTAGCAGGGCTGTAGGGGCAAGTGCTGCTAGCTACCACCACCTATGAAGGCTACCGGCACTGTGGCACACACAGAGGGGGTGTTGTGGCAAGCACCACCACCACCATCACCACCACCACCATCACCACCATCACCACCACCATCACCACCACCATCACCACCACCACCACCACCACCATCACCACCACCACCACCACCATCACCACCATCACCATCACCACCACTATCACCACCACCACCATCACCACCACCACCATCACCACCACCACCATCACCACCACCACCATCACCACCACCACCACGCCCGGCCACAACACAGAGGCTCATGTTGCTGGTTACTCAGTGCATGGTTTGTGGAGGTAGGTGGCACGTGGTAGGTGGCACGTGGTAGGTGGCACGTGGTAGGTGGCACGTGGTAGGTGGCACGTGGTAGGCGCTAGGTGGCACGTGGTAGGTGGCACGTGGTAGGTGGTAGGGGGCACGTGGTAGGTCGCACGTGGTAGGTGACACGTGGTAGGTGGCACGTGGTAGGTGACACGTGGTAGGTGGTAGCTGGCACGTGGTAGGTCGCACGTGGTAGGTGACACGTGGTAGGTGGCACGTGGTAGGTGACACGTGGTAGGTGACACGTGGTAGATGTCACGTGGTAGGTGACACGTGGTAGATGTCACGTGGTAGGTGACACGTGGTAGGTGACACGTGGTAGATGACACGTGGTAGGTGACACGTGGTAGATGTCACGTGGTAGATGTCACGTGGTAGGTGACACGTGGTAGGTGACACGTGGTAGGTGACACGTGGTAGGTGGTAGGTGTCACGTGGTACCGTGGGGCCTGTGGGCCTGTGGTAGGCGACGAGGGTGAACACGACCAGGTAGGCGAGGTATCACGTGGTAGGTGTCACGTGGTAGGTGTCACGTGGTAGGTGACACGTGGTAGGTGGTAGGTGTCACGTGGTAGGTGGTAGGTGTCATGTGGTAGGTGTCACGTGGTAGGTGACACGTGGTAGGTGGTAGGTGTCACGTGGTAGGTGGTAGGTGTCACGTGGTAGGTGGTAGGTGTCACGTGGTAGGTGGTAGGTGGTACCGTGGGGCCTGTGGGCCTGTGGTAGGCGACGAGGGTGAAGACGACCAGGTAGGCGAGGTATCACGTGGTAGGTGGTAGGTGTCACGTGGTAGGTGGTAGGTGTCACGTGGTAGGTGGTAGGTGGTAGGTGGTACCGTGGGGCCGGTGGGCCTGTGGTAGGCGACGAGGGTGAAGACCACGAGGTAGGCGAGGTATCACGTGGTAGGTGACACGTGGTAGGTGTCACGTGGTAGGTGGTAGGTGACACGTGGTAGGTGATACGTGGTAGGTGTCACGTGGTAGGTGTCACGTGGTAGGTGGTAGGTGGTACCGTGGGGCCTGTGGGCCTGTGGTAGGCGACAAGGGTGAAGACGACCAGGTAGGCGAGGTATCACGTGGTAGGTGGTAGGTGACACGTGGTAGGTGGTAGGTGTCACGTGGTAGGTGTCACGTGGTAGGTGTCACGTGGTAGGTGGTAGGTGTCACGTGGTAGGTGGTAGGTGGTAGGTGACACGTGGTACGTGGTACCGTGGGGCCTGTGGGCCTGTGGTAGGCGACGAGGGTGAAGACCACGAGGTAGGCGAGGTATCACGTGGTAGGTGTCAC
>NW_022638539.1:17500-24967 GCF_010993605.1 Petromyzon marinus
CACCCGGGCATCGATCAGCCTCCCATTATATCTGTACCATATGGAGATTCCCCCGGTACAGCTATTGAAGGCTTCATGAACTACGTGGTCAAAATAGATGTTAAATAATGTGGGAGCCAGAGGACATCCCTCTCGCACCCCAAGGTGTACAGGGAATGGCTCTGACTCCCGGCCACGTAGTTTTACCCGGGCCCGCTCACCATCATCAACGTCCTTAATGATCGTGAGCAGAGGGTCAGGTACTCCAAAAGCACGAAGAACGACCCAGAGCCCAGGCCTACTGATGGTATCATAGGCCTTGACCAGGTCAATAAAGCAGAGATGTAGGTCTTGTTGGAATTCCCTACACCTCTGCTGTAGCAGACGGACAGAAAATATGGCATCTGTGCAGGACCACCCTTTCCTGAAACCGCATTGGGGCTCCGCAAGCCTCTCCTCAGCGTGCCTGGCAAGGCGATGCTGAATAATCCTTGCGAGGACCTTTCCCGGCACACTGAGGAGTGAGATGCCCCTGTAGTTGTTACAGTCTGTGCGGTCCCCCTTCTTAAAGAGGGGGACCACCAGGGCATCCTTCCAATCCTGCGGAACCCGTCCAGTGGTCCAGGCTGTTGTTATGATGTCATATAGGCCAGTCACACACACAGACACACAGACACAAAGACAAAGATCCCTCGTGTAGCCTGTACCAGACTGTAGGGGCAAGTGCTGCTAGTAGCGAGTAGCACCACCTATGATGTACACACACAGACAAAGCTCCCCCAGGTAGCCTCTAGCAGGGCTGTAGGGGCAAGTGCTGCTAGTGGCGAGTAGCACCACCTACGATACACACACAGACAAAGCTCCCCTAGGTAGCCTCTAGCAGGGCTGCAGGGGCAAGTGCTGCTAGTGGCGAGTAGCACCACCTATGATGTACACACGCAGACAAAGCTCCCCAGGTAGCCTCTAGCAGGGCTGTAGGGGCAAGTGCTGCTAGTATCTAGTAGCACCACCTATGAATGCCGGCACGGCACACGAGGGGGTGGGTGGCCAGCGCCACGCCCGGCCGTCTTTGTCTCTCTCCCAGTGCTAGCGATGTTCACTACACCACCGCTACACCAGGTGCTCATTTGAGGCTGAGTCGACCTAGGGGAGGCCCAGAACCCGCTCAGATAATCGTCACTGCCGTGAGGGGGAATGGAACTCGGGTTGCCAGGTTCGTAGTGCAGCGTAGCGCTAACCGCTACTACACTACCACACACACTGACACACTGACACACACTGACACACCACACACACTGACACCACACTGACACACCACACACACTGACACACACTGACACACACTGACACAACACACACACTGACACACTGACACACACTGACACACACTGACACACCACACACACTGACACACACTGACACACACTGACACACACTGACACACCACACACACTGACACACCACACACACTGACACACACTGACACACGACACACACTGACACAACACACACACTGACACACGACACACACTGACACAACACACACACTGACACACGACACACACTGACACAACACACACACTGACACAACACACACACTGACACACCACACACACTGACACAACACACACACTGACACACCACACACACTGACACACACTGACACACCACACACACTGACACACCACACACACTGACACACCACACACACTGACACACACTGACACACCACACATACTGACACACACTGACACACCATACACACTGACACACCACACCAACTGACACACACTGACACACCACACACACTGACACACCACACACACTGACACACTGACACACACTGACACACCACACACACTGACACACTGACACACACCGACACACACTGACACACCACACACACTGACACACCACACACACTCACACACACTGACACACACTGACACACACTGACACACACATGTACACACACGTGTACACGCACACGCGTGTATAAACGACTGGGTGAGTGACTGGGTGAGTGACTGGGAGAGTGAGTGGGTGAGTGAGTGACTGGGTGAGTAAGTGACAGGGTGAGTAAGTGGGTGAGTGAGTGGCTGGGTGAGTGACTGGGTGAGTGACTGAGTGAGTGACTGGGTGAGTGACTGGGTAAATGAGTGACTGGGTGAATGAGTGACTGGGTGAATGAGTGAGTGGCTGGGTGAGTGGCTGGGTGAGTGGCTGGGTGAGTGGCTGGGTGAGTAGCTGGGTGAGTGGCTGGGTGAGTGACTGGGTGAGTGACTGGGTGAATGAGTGACTGGGTGAGTGAGTGGCTGGGTGAGTGACTGGGTGAGTGACTGGGTGAGTGACTGAGTGAGTGGCTGGGTGAGTGACTGGGTGAGTGACTGGGTGAATGAGTGACTGGGTGAGTGAGTGGCTGGGTGAGTGACTGGGTGAGTGACTGGGTGAGTGAGTGAGTGACTGGGTGAGTGACTGAGTGAGTGGCTGTGGTGAGTGACTGGGTGAGTGACTGGGTGAGTGACTGGGTGAGTGAGTGACTGGGTGAGTGAGTGACTGGGTGAGTGACTGGGTGAGTGACTGAGTGAGTGACTGAGTGAGTGGCTGGGTGAGTGGCTGGGTGAGTGAGTGGCTGGGTGAGTGACTGGGTGAGTGAGTGACTGGGTGAGTGAGTGACTGGGTGAGTGACTGGGTGAGTGACTGAGTGAGTGACTGAGTGAGTGGCTGGGTGAGTGGCTGGGTGAGTGAGTGAGTGGGTGAGTGGCTGGGTGAGTGACTGGGTGAGTGGCTGGGTGAGTGACTGGGTGAGTGACTGGGTGAGTGAGTGACTGGGTGAGTGACTGGGTGAGTGACTGGGTGGGTGAGTGACTGGGTGAGTGACAGGGTGAGTGACTCAGTGAGTGACTGGGTGAGTGGCTGGGTGAGTGGCTGTGTGAGTGGCTGGGTAAGTGACTGGGTGAGTGACTGGGTGAGTGACTGGGTGAGTGAGTGACTAGGTGAGTGACTGGGTGAGTGACTGGGTGAGTGACTGGGTGAGTGACTGGGTGAGTGAGTGACTAGGTGAGTGGCTGGGTGAGTGACTAGGTAAGTGGCTGGGTGAGTGACTGGGTGAGTGACTGAGTGAGTGACTGGGTGAGTGACTGAGTGAGTGACTGGGTGAGTGGCTGGGTGAGTGGCTGGGTGAGTGGCTGGGTGAGTGACTGAGTGAGTGACTGGGTGAGTGGCTGGGTGAGTGACTGAGTGAGTGACTAGGTGAGTGGCTGGGTGAGTGACTGGGTGAGTGGCTGGGTGAGTGACTGAGTGAGTGACTGGGTGAGTGGCTGGGTGAGTGACTGGGTGAGTGGCTGGGTGAGTGAGTGACTGGGTGAGTGGCTGGGTGAGTGACTGGGTGAGTGACTGAGTGAGTGACTAGGTGAGTGGCTGGGTGAGTGACTGGGTGAGTGGCTGGGTGAGTGACTGAGTGAGTGACTAGGTGAGTGGCTGGGTGAGTGACTGGGTGAGTGGCTGGGTGAGTGAGTGGCTGGGTGAGTGACTGGGTGAGTGACTGGGTGAGTGGCTGGGTGAGTGGCTGGGTGAGTGGCTGGGTGAGTGACTGGGTGAGTGAGTGACTGGGTGAGTGACTGGGTGAGTGAGTGAGTGACTGGGTGAGTGACTGGGTGAGTGACTGGGTGAGTGGCTGGGTGAGTGGCTGGGTGAGTGACTGGGTGACTGACTGGGTGAGTGGCTGGGTGAGTGACTGGGTGAGTGGCTGGGTCACCCAGCCACTCACTCACCCAGTCACTCATTCACCCAGTCACTCACCCAGTCACTCACCCAGCCACTCACTCAGTCACTCACCCAGTCACTCACCCAGTCACTCATCCAGCCACTCACTCACCCAGTCACTCATTCACCCAGTCACTCACCCAGTCACTCACCCAGCCACTCACCCAGCCACTCACCCAGCCACTCACTCATTCGCCCAGTCACTCATTCACCCAGTCACTCATTCACCCAGTCACTCACCCAGTCACTCACCCAGCCACTCACCCAGCCACTCACCCAGTCACTCACTCACCCAGTCACTCACCCAGCCACTCACCTAGTCACTCACCCAGTAACTCACCCAGCCACTCACTGAGTGACTGGGTGAGTGACTGGGTGAGTGAGTGAGTGACTGAGTGAGTGACTGGGTGAGTGACTGAGTGAGTGGCTGTGGTGAGTGACTGGGTGAGTGACTGGGTGAGTGACTGGGTGAGTGAGTGACTGGGTGGGTGAGTGACTGGGTGAGTGACTGAGTGAGTGACTGAGTGAGTGGCTGGGTGAGTGGCTGGGTGAGTGAGTGGCTGGGTGAGTGACTGGGTGAGTGAGTGACTGGGTGAGTGAGTGACTGGGTGAGTGAGTGACTGGGTGAGTGACTGGGTGAGTGACTGAGTGAGTGACTGAGTGAGTGGCTGGGTGAGTGGCTGGGTGAGTGAGTGACTGGGTGAGTGGCTGGGTGAGTGACTGGGTGAGTGGCTGGGTGAGTGACTGGGTGAGTGACTGGGTGAGTGAGTGACTGGCTAAGTGACTGGGTGAGTGACTGGGTGGGTGAGTGACTGGGTGAGTGACAGGGTGAGTGACTCAGTGAGTGACTGGGTGAGTGGCTGGGTGAGTGGCTGGGTGAGTGACTGGGTGAGTGACTGGGTGAGTGACTGGGTGAGTGAGTGACTAGGTGAGTGACTGGGTGAGTGACTGGGTGAGTGACTGGGTGAGTGACTAGGTGAGTGACTAGGTGAGTGGCTTGGTGAGTGACTAGATGAGTGGCTGGGTGAGTGACTGGGTGAGTGACTGAGTGAGTGACTGGGTGAGTGACTGAGTGAGTGACTGGGTGAGTGGCTGGGTGAGTGGCTGGGTGAGTGGCTGGGTGAGTGACTGAGTGAGTGACTGGGTGAGTGGCTGGGTGAGTGACTGAGTGAGTGACTAGGTGAGTGGCTGGGTGAGTGACTGGGTGAGTGGCTGGGTGAGTGACTGAGTGAGTGACTAGGTGAGTGGCTGGGTGAGTGACTGGGTGAGTGGCTGGGTGAGTGAGTGACTGGGTGAGTGGCTGGGTGAGTGACTGGGTGAGTGACTGAGTGAGTGACTAGGTGAGTGTGGCTGGGTGAGTGACTGGGTGAGTGGCTGGGTGAGTGACTGAGTGAGTGACTAGGTGAGTGGCTGGGTGAGTGACTGGGTGAGTGGCTGGGTGAGTGAGTGGCTGGGTGAGTGACTGGGTGAGTGACTGGGTGAGTGGCTGGGTGAGTGACTGAGTGAGTGACTGGGTGAGTGGCTGGGTGAGTGGCTGGGTGAGTGACTGAGTGAGTGACTGGGTGAGTGGCTGGGTGAGTGACTGAGTGAGTGACTAGGTGAGTGGCTGGGTGAGTGACTGGGTGAGTGGCTGGGTGAGTGACTGAGTGAGTGACTAGGTGAGTGGCTGGGTGAGTGACTGGGTGAGTGGCTGGGTGAGTGAGTGACTGGGTGAGTGGCTGGGTGAGTGACTGGGTGAGTGACTGAGTGAGTGACTAGGTGAGTGGCTGGGTGAGTGACTGGGTGAGTGGCTGGGTGAGTGAGTGGCTGGGTGAGTGACTGGGTGAGTGACTGGGTGAGTGGCTGGGTGAGTGGCTGGGTGAGTGACTGGGTGAGTGACTGGGTGAGTGACTGGGTGAGTGGCTGGGTGAGTGGCTGGGTGAGTGAGTGACTGGGTAAGTGACTGGGTGAGTGACTGGGTGAGTGGCTGGGTGAGTGGCTGGGTGAGTGACTGGGTGACTGACTGGGTGAGTGGCTGGGTGAGTGACTGAGTGAGTGGCTGGGTGAGTGGCTGGGTGAGTGACTGGGTGAGTGACTAGGTGAGTGGCTGGGTGAGTGACTGGGTGAGTGAGTGACTAGGTGAGTGGCTGGGTGAGTGGCTGGGTGAGTGACTGAGTGAGTGGCTGGGTGAGTGACTGAGTGAGTGACTGGGTGGGTGAGTGACTGGGTGAGTGACTGGGTGAGTGACTAGGTGAGTGGCTGGGTGAGTGACTGGGTGAGTGAGTGACTAGGTGAGTGGCTGGGTGAGTGGCTGGGTGAGTGACTGAGTGAGTGGCTGGGTGAGTGACTGAGTGAGTGACTGGGTGGGTGAGTGACTGGGTGAGTGACTGAGTGAGTGACTGGGTGAGTGACTGGGTAAGTGAGTGGGTGGGTGAGTGGGTGAGTGACTAGGTGAGTGACTGGGTGAGTGAGTGGGTGAGCACCTCACCCCGATCTTGCCCATCTTGGCGGCCATCTTGAGTGGGGTGAGTCCATCGTGGTTGTTCACCGCCTCGAGGTTGAATCCCGGAAACTCACGAGCAGCCTGGGGGGGGGGGGGGGGGGGGGGGGGGGGGGGGGGGGGGGGGCAGGGGGGGAGGGGGCAAGTGGGGGGGGGATGATGGTGACTATGGTGGTGGTGGTGATGATGATGGTGGTGGTGGTGATGGTGGTGATGGTGGTGGTGATGGTAGTGGTGGTGGTGGTGGTGATGGTGGTGGTGGTGATGGTGGTGGTGGTGATGGTGGTGATGGTGGTGGTGGTGATGGTGGTGATGGTGGTGGTGATGGTGGAGGTGGTGGTGGTGATGGTGGAGGTGGTGGTGATGGTGGTGATGGTGGTGGTGGTGGTGATGGTGGTGATGATGTTGATGGTGGTGGTGATGGTGGTGATGGTGGTGGTGATGGTGGTGGTGATGGTAGTGGTGGTGATGATGATGGTGATGGTGGTGATGGTGTTGATGATTGTGATGGTGGTGATGGTGGTGATGGTGGTGATGCTGATGATGATGATGCTGATTGACCTGCATGAGAAGGGCGGTGTACATCTTGGTGACAAAGCGAGTGGTGATGGTGATGATGATGATGATGGTTAACCTGCATGAGAAGGGCGGTGTACATCTTGGTGACAAAGCGAGTGGTGACGATGATGATGCTGATGATGATGATTGACCTGCATGAGAAGGGCTGTGTACATCTTGGTGACAAAGCGAGTGGTGATGGTGATGATGATGCTGATGATGATGATTGACCTGCATGAGAAGGGCGGTGTACATCTTGGTGACAAAGCGAGTGGTGACGATGATGATGCTGATGATGATGATTGACCTGCATGAGAAGGGCTGTGTACATCTTGGTGACAAAGCGAGTGGTGATGATGATGATGATGATGATGCTGATGATGGTTAACCTGCATGAGAAGGGCGGTGTACATCTTGGTGACAAATCGAGTGGTGATGATGATGCTGATGATGATGATTGACCTGCATGAGAAGGGCTGTGTACATCTTGGTGACAAAGCGAGTGGTGATGATGATGGTGATGATGATGCTGATGATGATCCTGATGATGATTGACCTGCATGAGAAGGGCTGTGTACATCTTGGTGACAAAGCGAGTGGTGATGATGATGATGATGCTGATGATGGTTAACCTGCATGAGAAGGGCTGTGTACATCTTGGTGACAAAGCGAGTGTTGATGGTGAT
>NW_022638540.1:0-24998 GCF_010993605.1 Petromyzon marinus
ATCTGGGCAAGGTCCCATCGGTGAGCTTCTCCGGCAGGCAAGGCTGCGTTGGCTGGGTCATGTAGCCCGCATGCCCAGCCACCGCATGCCGAAACAGCTTTTGTTCGGTCGGATCGAGGGGGCTAAACGGGCGCGGCACGGGCTAGAGAAGAGATGGAGTGACGTGGTACAGGAGGACGTGGAGCTGAGTGGACTTGCCGATGACCGGTACCAGCGGTGTCAAGATTGGCCTCTGTGGAGGAGGCTCGTGAAGGACGCTACTGGGCAGTTGGAGGGAATCGCCCTGCAACAACAACGGAGGGCGGAGGAGCGACGCTCACAACAACGAGCGGAGCGCCGGGTGGCTAAAGCACAGCAAGTTGACACAGTAGGGGGCACAGGTGGTGCATCAGCCAGTCATCTCAGTCATCTCAGTCAGTCGACCCGTGGCACCTGGGTCTGCCCCGTGACCTCCTGCCAACGGGCCTTGATACTTCACATGATAGCCTCAACGTGCACCTAGCCTGGCACAAGCGTCGTGGTGACGTCACCGCCACTTGGTGGTGAATGGCGGTTGTTGTTGTTGGTGGTGAAGATGTTGGTGGTGGTAGAGGTGTTGGTGGTGTTGGTGGAGTAGGAGATGGTGGTGATGATGGAGGAGGTGGCAGTGGAGGTAGTGGTGGAGGTAGTGGTGGAGGTAGTGGTGGTTTTGGTGGTGGGTGGTGGTGGAGGTAGTGGTGGTGGTGGAGGTAGTGGTGGTTGTGGTGGTGGGTGGTGGTGGTGGTTGTGGTGGTGGGTGGTGGTGGTGGAGGTCGTGGTAGTGGTGGAGGTAGTGGTGGTTGTGGTGGTGGGTGGTGGTGGTGGAGGGAGTGGTTGTTGTGGTTGTGGTGGTGTTGTGGTGGTGGTGGAGGTAGTGGTGGAGGTAGTGGTGGTTGTGGTGGGTGGTGGTGGTGGTGGAGGTAGTGGTGGAGGTAGTGGTGGTTGTGGTGGGTGGTGGTGGTGGTGGAGGTTGTGGTGGTGGAGGTAGTGGTGGAGGTAGTGGTGGTGGTTGTGGTGGAGGTATTGGTGGTTGTGGTGGTGGAGGTAGTGGTGGAGGTAGTGGTGGTTGTGGTGGTGGGTGGTGGTGGTGGAGGTAGTGGTGGAGGTAGTGGTGGTTGTGGTGGTGGGTGGTGGTGGTGGAAGTAGTGTTGGAGGTAGTGGTGGTTGTGGTGGTGGGTGGTGGAGGTAGTGGTGGTTGTGGTGGTGGGTGGTGGTGGAGGTAGTGGTGGAGGTAGTGGTGGTTGTGGTGGTGGTGGTGGGTGGTGGTGGTTGTGGTGGTGGAGGTAGTGGTGGAGGTAGTGGTGGTGGTTGTGGTGGTGGTGGTTGTGGTGGTGGAGATAGTGGTGGAGGTAGTGGTGGTTGTGGTGGTGGAGGTGGCAGTGGAGGTAGTGGTGGAGGTAGTGGTGGTTGTGGTGGGTGGTGGTGGTGGTGGAGGTAGTGGTGGAGGTAGTGGTGGTTGTGGTGGTGGGTGGTGGTGGAGGTAGTGGTGGAGGTAGTGGTGGAGGTAGTGGTGGTTGTGGTGGTGGGTGGTGGAGGTAGTGGTGGTTGTGGGTGGTGGTGGTGGAGGTAGTGGTGGTTGTGGTGGTGGTTGTGGTGGTGGAGGTAGTGGTGGTTGTGGTGGTGGTTGTGGTGGTGGGTGGTGGTTGTGGTGGTGGAGGTAGTGGTGGAGGTAGTGGTGGTTGTGGTGGTGGGTGGTGGTGGTGGTGGAGGTAATGGTGGAGGTAGTGGTGGTTGTGGTGGTGGGTGGTGGTGGTGGAGGTAGTGGTGGTTGTGGTGGTTGTGGTGGTGGGTGGTGGAGGTAGTGGTGGTTCTGCTGGTGGGTGGTGTTGGAGGTATTGGTAGTGGTGGAGGTAGTGGTGGGTGGTGGTGGTGGAAGTAGTGGTGGTGGTTGTGGTTGTGGTGGTGGAGGTAGTGGTGGTGGTTGTGGTGGTGGAGGAAGAGGTGGAGGTAGTGGTGGTGGTGGTTGTGGGAGGTGCGGGAGAATGGCAAAACAAACTAAACACAACAACAACACAACAACAACACAACAACAACACAACAACAACAGGAAGTTCTAAATGAATTAGTTCGTCAATATCGACGATGGTTTAAAAGTGCCGAGATCCGCGTTGCTTAATAATATCGGAAGGAAGAGCGTTCCAGACGGCCACAGAAGCGCATCTCAATGCAGTGTCTATGTGATGAGTCTGTGGGTCTCTGTGTGATGAGTCTATGGGTCTATGTGTGATGAGTCTATGGGTGTCTGTGTGGTGAGTCTGTGGGTCTGTGTGTGATGAGTCTGTGGGTCTCTGTGTGATGAGTCAGTGGGTCTCTGTGTGTCTCTGTGCGTCTGTGGGTCTCTGTGTGTCTCTGTGTGATAAGACTGTGCGTCTCTGTGTGATAAGACTGTGGGTCTCTGTGTGGTGAGTCAAAGGGTCTCTGTGTGATGAGTCTGTGGGTCTCTGTGTGGTGAGTCAATGGGTCTCTGTGTGATTGAGTCTATGGGTCTCTGTGTGGTGAGTCTGTGGGTCTCTGTGTGGTGAGTCTGTGAGTCTCTGTGTGATGAGTCTATGGGTCTCTGTGTGGTGAGTCTGTGAGTCTCTGCGTGGTGAGTCTGTGGGTCTCTGTGCGGTGAGTCTGTGGGTCTCTGTGTGATGAGTCTATGGGTCTCTGTGTGGTGAGTCTGTGGGTCTCTGTGCGGTGAGTCTGTGATTCTCTGTGTGATGAGTCTGTGGGTCACTGTGTGATGAGTCTATGGGTCATAGTGTGATGAGTCTGTGGGTCCCCGTGTGGTGAGTCGGTGGGTCTCTGTGTGGTGAGTCTGTGGGTCTCTGTGTGGATAGTCTGTGGGTCTTTGTGCGGTGAGTCTGTGAGTCTCTGTGTGGTGCGTCTGTGGGTCTTTGTGCGGTGAGTCTGTGAGTCTCTGTGTGGTGAGTCTGTGGGTCTCTGTGTGGTGAGTCTGTGGGTCTTTGTGTGATGAGTCTATGGGTCTATGTGGTGAGTCTGTGGGTCTCTGTGTGATGAGTCTATGGGTCTATGTGGTGAGTCTGTGTGTCTCTCTGTGATGAGTCTGTGGGTCTCTGTGTGATGAGTCTGTGGGTCTCTGTGTGGTGAGTCTGTGGGTCTCTGTGTGATGAGTCTATGGGTCTCTGTGTGGTGAGTCTGTGGGTCTCTGTGCGGTGAGTCTGTGGGTATCTGTGTGATGAGTCTATGGGTCTCTGTGTGGTGAGTCTGTGGGTCTCTGTGCGGTGAGTCTGTGGGTCTCTGTGTGATGAGTCTATGGGTCTCTGTGTGGTGAGTCTGTGGGTCTCTGTGCGGTGAGTCTGTGATTCTCTGTGTGATGAGTCTGTGGGTCACTGTGTGATGAGTCTATGGGTCTCTGTGTGGTGAGTCTGTCGGTCTCTGTGTGGTGAGTCTGTGAGTCTCTGTGTGATGAGTCTATGGGTCTCTGTGTGGTGAGTCTGTGAGTCTCTGCGTGGTGAGTCTGTGGGTCTCTGTGCCGTGAGTCTGTGGGTCCCTGTGCGATGAGTCTATGGGTCTCTGTGTGGTGAGTCTGTGGGTCTCTGTGTGGTGAGTCTGTGGGTCTCTGTGTGAGTGAGTCTATGGGTCTCTGTGTGTGAATCTGTGGGTCTCTGTGTGATGAGTCTGTGGGTCTATGTGTGATGAGTCTATGGGTCTATGTGATGAGTCTATGGGTCTCTGTGTGATGAGTCTGTGGGTCTCTGTGTGGTGAGTCTGTGGGTCTCTGTGTGATGAGTCTATGGGTCTCTGTGTGGTGAGTCTGTGGGTCTCTGTGCGGTGAGTCTGTGATTCTCTGTGTGATGAGTCTGTGGGTCACTGTGTGATGAGTCTATGGGTCTTTGTGTGATGAGTCTGTGGGTCTCCGTGTGGTGAGTCTGTAGGTCTTTGTGCGGTGAGTCTGTGAGTCTCTGTGTGGTGAGTCTGTGGGTCTCTGTGTGGTGAGTCTGTAGGTCTCTGTGTGATGAGTCTATGGGTCTATGTGGTGAGTCTGTGGGTCTCTGTGTGATGAGTCTATGGGTCTATGTGGTGATTCTTTGGGTCTCTGTGTGATGAGTCTATGGGTCTCTGTGTGATGAGTCTGTGGGTAACTGTGTGGTGAGTCTGTGGGTCTCTGTGTGGTGAGTTTGTGAGTCTCTGTGTGGTGAGTCTATTGGTCTCTGTGTGATGAGTCTGTGGGTCTCTTTGTGATGAGTCTGTGGGTCTCTGTGTGATGAGTCTGTGGGTCTCTGTGTGGTCAGTCTATGGGTCTCTGTGTGGTGAGTTTGTGGGTCTCTCTCTGGTGAGTCTGTGGGTCTCTGTGTAGTGAGTCTACGGGTCTCTGCGTGGTGAGTCTGTGGGTCTCTGTGTGATGAGTCTGTGGGTCTCTGTGTGATGAGTCTTTGGGTCTCTGTGTGGTGAGTCTGTGGGTCTCTGTGTGATGAGTCTGTGGGTCTCTGTGTGATGAGTCTGTGGGTCTCTGTGTGATGAGTCTGTGGGTCTCTGTGTGGTGAGTCTGTGGGTCTCTGTGTGATGAGTCTTTGGGTCTCTGTGTGGTGAGTCTGTGGGTCTCTGTGCGGTGAGTCTGTGGGTCTCTGTGTGATGAGTCTGTGGGTCTCTGTGTGGTGAGTCTGTGGGTCTCTGTGTGATGAGTCTATGGGTCTCTGTGTGGTGAGTCTGTCGGTCTCTGTGTGGTGAGTCTGTGAGTCTCTGTGTGATGAGTCTATGGGTCTCTGTGTGGTGAGTCTGTGGGTCTCTGTGCGGTGAGTCTGTGGGTCCCTGTGTGATGAGTCTATGGGTCTCTGTGTGGTGAGTCTGTGGGTCTCTGTGTGGTGAGTCTGTGGGTCTCTGTGTGAGTGAGTCTATGGGTCTCTGTGTGTGAATCTGTGGGTCTCTGTGTGATGAGTCTGTGGGTCTATGTGTGATGAGTCTATGGGTCTATGTGATGAGTCTATGGGTCTCTGTGTGATGAGTCTGTGGGTCTCTTTGTGATGAGTCTGTGGGTCTCTGTGTGATGAGTCTGTGGGTCTCTGTGCGGTGAGTCTGTGGGTCTCTGTGTGATGAGTCTGTGGGTCTCTGTGTGGTGAGTCTGTGGGTCTCTGTGTGATGAGTCTATGGGTCTCTGTGTGGTGAGTCTGTCGGTCTCTGTGTGGTGAGTCTGTGAGTCTCTGTGTGATGAGTCTATGGGTCTCTGTGTGGTGAGTCTGTGGGTCTCTGTGCGGTGAGTCTGTGGGTCCCTGTGTGATGAGTCTATGGGTCTCTGTGTGGTGAGTCTGTGGGTCTCTGTGTGGTGAGTCTGTGGGTCTCTGTGTGAGTGAGTCTATGGGTCTCTGTGTGTGAATCTGTGGGTCTCTGTGTGATGAGTCTGTGGGTCTATGTGTGATGAGTCTATGGGTCTATGTGATGAGTCTATGGGTCTCTGTGTGATGAGTCTGTGGGTCTCTTTGTGATGAGTCTGTGGGTCTCTGTGTGATGAGTCTGTGGGTCTCTGTGTGGTGAGTCTGTGGGTCTCTGTGTGGTGAGTCTGTGGATCTCTGTGTGGTGAGTCTGTGGGTCTCTGTGTGCTGTGTCTATGGGTCTCTGTGTGATGAGTCTATGGGTCTCTGTGCGGTGAGTCTGTGGGTCTCTGTGTGATGAGTCTGTGGGTCTCTGTGTGGTGAGTCTGTGGGTCTCTGTGTGATGAGTCTATGGGTCTATGTGGTGATTCTTTGGGTCTCTGTGTGATGAGTCTATGGGTCTCTGTGTGATGAGTCTGTGGGTAACTGTGTGGTGAGTCTGTGGGTCTCTGTGTGATGAGTCTGTGGGTCTCTGTGCGGTGAGTCTGTGGGTCTCTGTGTGATGAGTCTGTGGGTCTCTGTGTGATGAGTCTGTGGGTCTCTGTGCGGTGAGTCTGTGGGTCTCTGTGTGATGAGTCTATGGGTCTCTGTGTGGTGAGTCTGTCGGTCTCTGTGTGGTGAGTCTGTGAGTCTCTGTGTGATGAGTCTATGGGTCTCTGTGTGGTGAGTCTGTGGGTCTCTGTGCGGTGAGTCTGTGGGTCCCTGTGTGATGAGTCTATGGGTCTCTGTGTGGTGAGTCTGTGGGTCTCTGTGTGGTAAGTCTGTGGGTCTCTGTGTGAGTGAGTCTATGGGTCTCTGTGTGTGAATCTGTGGGTCTCTGTGTGATGAGTCTGTGGGTCTATGTGTGATGAGTCTATGGGTCTATGTGATGAGTCTATGGGTCTCTGTGTGATGAGTCTGTGGGTCTCTTTGTGATGAGTCTGTGGGTCTCTGTGTGATGAGTCTGTGGGTCTCTGTGTGGTGAGTCTGTGGGTCTCTGTGTGGTGAGTCTGTGGATCTCTGTGTGGTGAGTCTGTGGGTCTCTGTGTGCTGTGTCTATGGGTCTCTGTGTGATGAGTCTATGGGTCTCTGTGCGGTGAGTCTGTGGGTCTCTGTGTGATGAGTCTGTGGGTCTCTGTGTGGTGAGTCTGTGGGTCTCTGTGTGGTGAGTCTGTGAGTCTCTGCGTGGTGAGTCTGTGGGTCTCTGTGCGGTGAGTCTGTGGGTCCCTGTGCGATGAGTCTATGGGTCTCTGTGTGATGAGTCTATGGGTCTCTGTGTGGTGAGTCTGTGGGTCTCTGTGTGGTGAGTCTGTGGGTCTCTGTGTGAGTGAGTCTATGGGTCTCTGTGTGTGAATCTGTGGGTCTCTGTGTGATGAGTCGGTGGGTCTATGTGTGATGAGTCTATGGGTCTATGTGATGAGTCTATGGGTCTCTGTGTGGTGAGTCTGTGGGTCTCTGTGTGGTAAGTCTTTGGGTTTCTGTGTGGTGAGTCTGTGGGTCTCTGTGCGGTGAGTCTGTGGGTCTCTGTGCGGTTAGTCTGTGGGTCTCTGTGTGGTGAGTCTGTGGGTCTCTGTGTGATGAGTCTATGGGTCTATGTGGTGAGTCTGTGGGTCTCTGTGTGATGAGTCTATGGGTCTATGTGGTGATAATTTGGGTCTCTGTGTGATGAGTCTATGGGTCTCTGTGTGATGAGTCTGTGGGTAACTGTGTGGTGAGTCTGTGGGTCTCTGTGTGGTGAGTTTGTGAGTCTCTGTGTGGTGAGTCTATTGGTCTCTGTGTGATGAGTCTGTGGGTCTCTTTGTGATGAGTCTGTGGGTCTCTGTGTGATGAGTCTGTGGGTCTCTGTGTGATGAGTCTGTGGGTCTCTGTGCGGTGAGTCTGTGGGTCTCTGTGTGATGAGTCTGTGGGTCTCTGTGTGATGAGTCTGTGGGTCTCTGTGCGGTGAGTCTGTGGGTCTCTGTGTGATGAGTCTATGGGTCTCTGTGTGGTGAGTCTGTCGGTCTCTGTGTGGTGAGTCTGTGAGTCTCTGTGTGATGAGTCTATGGGTCTCTGTGTGGTGAGTCTGTGGGTCTCTGTGCGGTGAGTCTGTGGGTCTCTGTGTGATGAGTCTATGGGTCTCTGTGTGGTGAGTCTGTGGGTCTCTGTGCGGTGATTCTGTGGGTCTCTGTGCGGTGAGTCTGTGGGTCTCTGTGTGATGAGTCTGTGGGTCTCTGTGTGATGAGTCTGTGGGTCTCTGTGCGGTGAGTCTGTGGGTCTCTGTGTGATGAGTCTATGGGTCTCTGTGTGGTGAGTCTATCGGTATCTGTGTGGTGAGTCTGTGAGTCTCTGTGTGATGAGTCTATGGGTCTCTGTGTGGTGAGTCTGTGGGTCTCTGTGCGGTGAGTCTGTGGGTCCCTGTGTGATGAGTCTATGGGTCTCTGTGTGGTGAGTCTGTGGGTCTCTGTGTGGTAAGTCTGTGGGTCTCTGTGTGAGTGAGTCTATGGGTCTCTGTGTGATGAGTCTGTGGGTCTATGTGTGATGAGTCTATGGGTCTATGTGATGAGTCTATGGGTCTCTGTGTGATGAGTCTGTGGGTCTCTTTGTGATGAGTCTGTGGGTCTCTGTGTGATGAGTCTGTGGGTCTCTGTGTGGTGAGTCTGTGGGTCTCTGTGTGGTGAGTCTGTGGATCTCTGTTTCGTGAGTCTGTGGGTCTCTGTGTGCTGTGTCTATGGGTCTCTGTGTGGTGAGTCTGTGGGTCTCTGTGCGGTGAGTCTGTGATTCTCTGTGTGATGAGTCTGTGGGTCACTGTGTGATGAGTCTATGGGTCTCCGTGTGGTGAGTCTGTGGGTCTTTGTGCGGTGAGTCTGTGAGTCTCTGTGTGGTGAGTCTGTGGGTCTCTGTGTGGTGAGTCTTTGGGTTTCTGTGTGGTGAGTCTGTGGGTCTCTGTGCGGTGAGTCTGTGGGTCTCTGTGCGGTTAGTCTGTGGGTCTCTGTGTGGTGAATCTGTGCGTCTCTGTGTGATGAGTCTATGGGTCTATGTGGTGAGTCTGTGGGTCTCTGTGCGGTGAGTCTGTGGGTCTCTGTGTGATGAGTCTATGGGTCTCTGTGTGGTGAGTCTATCGGTCTCTGTGTGGTGAGTCTGTGAGTCTCTGTGTGATGAGTCTATGGGTCTCTGTGTGGTGAGTCTGTGGGTCTCTGTGCGGTGAGTCTGTGGGTCCCTGTGTGATGATTCTATGGGTCTCTGTGTGGTGAGTCTGTGGGTCTCTGTGTGGTAAGTCTGTGGGTCTCTGTGTGAGTGAGTCTATGGGTCTCTGTGTGATGAGTCTGTGGGTCTATGTGTGATGAGTCTATGGGTCTATGTGATGAGTCTATGGGTCTCTGTGTGATGAGTCTGTGGGTCTCTTTGTGATGAGTCTGTGGGTCTCTGTGTGATGAGTCTGTGGGTCTCTGTGTGGTGAGTCTGTGGGTCTCTGTGTGGTGAGTCTGTGGATCTCTGTGTCGTGAGTCTGTGGGTCTCTGTGTGCTGTGTCTATGGGTCTCTGTGTGGTGAGTCTGTGGGTCTCTGTGCGGTGAGTCTGTGATTCTCTGTGTGATGAGTCTGTGGGTCACTGTGTGATGAGTCTATGGGTCTCCGTGTGGTGAGTCTGTGGGTCTTTGTGCGGTGAGTCTGTGAGTCTCTGTGTGGTGAGTCTGTGGGTCTCTGTGTGGTGAGTCTTTGGGTTTCTGTGTGGTGAGGCTGTGGGTCTCTGTGCGGTGAGTCTGTGGGTCTCTGTGCGGTTAGTCTGTGGGTCTCTGTGTGGTGAGTCTGTGCGTCTCTCTGTGATGAGTCTATGGGTCTATGTGGTGAGTCTGTGGGTCTCTGTGTGATGAGTCTATGGGTCTATGTGGTGATTCTTTGGGTCTCTGTGTGATGAGTCTATGGGTCTCTGTGTGATGAGTCTGTGGGTAACTGTGTGGTGAGTCTGTGGGTCTCTGTGTGGTGAGTTTGTGAGTCTCTGTGTGGTGAGTCTATTGGTCTCTGTGTGATGAGTCTGTGGGTCTCTTTGTGATGAGTCTATGGGTCTCTGTGTGATGACTCTGTGAGTCTCTGTGCGGTGAGTCTGTGGGTCTCTGTGTGATGAGTCTGTGGGTCTCTGTGCGGTGAGTCTGTGGGTCTCTGTGTGATGAGTCTATGGGTCTCTGTGTGGTGAGTCTGTCGGTCTCTGTGTGGTGAGTCTGTGAGTCTCTGTGTGATGAGTCTATGGGTCTCTGTGTGGTGAGTCTGTGGGTCTCTGTGCGGTGAGTCTGTGGGTCTCTGTGTGGTGAGTCTGTGGGTCTCTGTGCGGTGAGTCTGTGATTCTCTGTGTGATGAGTCTTTGGGTCACTGTGTGATGAGTCTATGGGTCTTTGTGTGATGAGTCTGTGGGTCTCCGTGTGGTGAGTCTGTGGGTCTTTGTGCGGTGAGTCTGTGAGTCTATGTGTGGTGAGTCTGTGGGTCTCTGTGTGGTGAGTCTTTGGGTTTCTGTGTGGTGAGTCTGTGGGTCTCTGTGCGGTGAGTCTGTGGGTCTCTGTGCGGTTAGTCTGTGGGTCTCTGTGTGGTGAGTCTGTGGGTCTCTGTGTGATGAGTCTATGGGTCTATGTGGTGAGTCTGTGGGTCTCTGTGTGATGAGTCTATGGGTCTATGTGGTGATTCTTTGGGTCTCTGTGTGATGAGTCTATGGGTCTCTGTGTGATGAGTCTGTGGGTAACTGTGTGGTGAGTCTGTGGGTCTCTGTGTGGTGAGTTTGTGAGTCTCTGTGTGGTGAGTCTATTGGTCTCTGTGTGATGAGTCTGTGGGTCTCTTTGTGATGAGTCTGTGGGTCTCTGTGTGATGAGTCTGTGGGTCTCTGTGTGATGAGTCTGTGGGTCTCTGTGCGGTGAGTCTGTGGGTCTCTGTGTGATGAGTCTGTGGGTCTCTGTGTGATGAGTCTGTGGGTCACTGTGCGGTGAGTCTGTGGGTCTCTGTGTGATGAGTCTATGGGTCTCTGTGTGGTGAGTCTGTCGGTCTCTGTGTGGTGAGTCTGTGAGTCTCTGTGTGATGAGTCTATGGGTCTCTGTGTGGTGAGTCTGTGGGTCTCTGTGCGGTGAGTCTGTGAGTCTCTGTGTGATGAGTCTATGGGTCTCTGTGTGGTGAGTCTGTGGGTCTCTGTGCGGTGATTCTGTGGGTCTCTGTGCGGTGAGTCTGTGGGTCTCTGTGTGATGAGTCTGTGGGTCTCTGTGTGATGAGTCTGTGGGTCTCTGTGCGGTGAGTCTGTGGGTCTCTGTGTGATGAGTCTATGGGTCTCTGTGTGGTGAGTCTATCGGTCTCTGTGTGGTGAGTCTGTGAGTCTCTGTGTGATGAGTCTATGGGTCTCTGTGTGGTGAGTCTGTGGGTCTCTGTGCGGTGAGTCTGTGGGTCCCTGTGTGATGAGTCTATGGGTCTCTGTGTGGTGAGTCTGTGGGTCTCTGTGTGGTAAGTCTGTGGGTCTCTGTGTGAGTGAGTCTATGGGTCTCTGTGTGATGAGTCTGTGGGTCTATGTGTGATGAGTCTATGGGTCTATGTGATGAGTCTATGGGTCTCTGTGTGATGAGTCTGTGGGTCTCTTTGTGATGAGTCTGTGGGTCTCTGTGTGATGAGTCTGTGGGTCTCTGTGTGGTGAGTCTGTGGGTCTCTGTGTGGTGAGTCTGTGGATCTCTGTGTCGTGAGTCTGTGGGTCTCTGTGTGCTGTGTCTATGGGTCTCTGTGTGGTGAGTCTGTGGGTCTCTGTGCGGTGAGTCTGTGATTCTCTGTGTGATGAGTCTGTGGGTCATCTGTGTGATGAGTCTATGGGTCTCCGTGTGGTGAGTCTGTGGGTCTTTGTGCGGTGAGTCTGTGAGTCTCTGTGCGGTGAGTCTGTGGGTCTCTGTGCGGTTAGTCTGTGGGTCTCTGTGTGGTGAGTCTGTGGGTCTCTGTGTGATGAGTCTATGGGTCTATGTGGTGAGTCTGTGGGTCTCTGTGTGATGAGTCTATGGGTCTATGTGGTGATTCTTTGGGTCTCTGTGTGATGAGTCTATGGGTCTCTGTGTGATGAGTCTGTGGGTAACTGTGTGGTGAGTCTGTGGGTCTCTGTGTGGTGAGTTTGTGAGTCTCTGTGTGGTGAGTCTATTGGTCTCTGTGTGATGAGTCTGTGGGTCTCTTTGTGATGAGTCTGTGGGTCTCTGTGTGATGAGTCTGTGGGTCTCTGTGTGATGAGTCTGTGGGTCTCTGTGTGGTGAGTCTGTGGGTCTCTGTGTGGTGAGTCTGTGGGTCTCTGTGTGATGAGTCTGTGGGTCTCTGTGCGGTGAGTCTGTGGGTCTCTGTGTGATGAGTCTATGGGTCTCTGTGTGGTGAGTCTGTGGGTCTCTGTGTGGTGAGTCTGTGGGTCTCTGTGTGATGAGTCTGTGGGTCTCTGTGTGGTGAGTCTGTGGGTCTCTGTGCGGTGAGTCTGTGGGTCTCTGTGTGATGAGTCTGTGGGTCTCTGTGTGGTGAGTCTGTGGGTCTCTGTGCTGGTGAGTCTGTGGGTCTCTGTGCTGGTGAGTCTGTGGGTCTCTGTGTGGATGAGTCTGTGGGTCTCTGTGTGATGAGTCTGTGGGTCTCTGTGTGGTGAGTCTGTGGGTCTCTGTGTGATGAGTCTATGGGTCTCTGTGTGGTGAGTCTGTCGGTCTCTGTGTGGTGAGTCTGTGGGTCTCTGTGTGGTGAGTCTGTGGGTCTCTGTGCGGTGAGTCTGTGGGTCTCTGTGTGATGAGTCTGTGGGTCTCTGTGTGGTGAGTCTGTGGGTCTCTGTGCGGTGAGTCTGTGGGTCTCTGTGTGATGAGTCTATGGGTCTCTGTGTGGTGAGTCTGTGGGTCTCTGTGCGGTGAGTCTGTGGGTCCCTGTGTGATGAGTCTATGGGTCTCTGTGTGGTGAGTCTGTGGGTCTCTGTGTGGTAAGTCTGTGGGTCTCTGTGTGAGTGAGTCTATGGGTCTCTGTGTGATGAGTCTGTGGGTCTATGTGTGATGAGTCTATGGGTCTATGTGATGAGTCTATGGGTCTCTGTGTGATGAGTCTGTGGGTCTCTTTGTGATGAGTCTGTGGGTCTCTGTGTGATGAGTCTGTGGGTCTCTGTGTGGTGAGTCTGTGGGTCTCTGTGTGGTGAGTCTGTGGATCTCTGTGTCGTGAGTCTGTGGGTCTCTGTGTGCTCTGTCTATGGGTCTCTGTGTGATGAGTCTATGGGTCTCTGTGCGGTGAGTCTGTGGGTCTCTGTGTGATGAGTCTGTGGGTCTCTGTGTGGTGAGTCTGTGGGTGTCTGTGTGATTGAGTCTATGGGTCTCTGTGTGGTGAGTCTGTGAGTCTCTGCGTGGTGAGTCTGTGGGTCTCTGTGCGGTGATTCTGTGGATCTCTGTGTCGTGAGTCTGTGGGTCTCTGTGTGCTGTGTCTATGGGTCTCTGTGTGGTGAGTCTGTGGGTCTCTGTGCGGTGAGTCTGTGATTCTCTGTGTGATGAGTCTGTGGGTCACTGTGTGATGAGTCTATGGGTCTCCGTGTGGTGAGTCTGTGGGTCTTTGTGCGGTGAGTCTGTGAGTCTCTGTGCGGTGAGTCTGTGGGTCTCTGTGCGGTTAGTCTGTGGGTCTCTGTGTGGTGAGTCTGTGGGTCTCTGTGTGATGAGTCTATGGGTCTATGTGGTGAGTCTGTGGGTCTCTGTGTGATGAGTCTATGGGTCTATGTGGTGATTCTTTGGGTCTCTGTGTGATGAGTCTATGGGGCTCTGTGTGATGAGTCTGTGGGTAACTG
Source organism: Petromyzon marinus (assembly GCF_010993605.1). Classification (NCBI taxonomy): domain Eukaryota; kingdom Metazoa; phylum Chordata; class Hyperoartia; order Petromyzontiformes; family Petromyzontidae; genus Petromyzon; species Petromyzon marinus. The sequence continues at coordinate 13,072 of NW_022638540.1, forward strand.
TGTGGTGAGTCTGTGGGTCTCTGTGTGGTGAGTTTGTGAGTCTCTGTGTGGTGAGTCTATTGGTCTCTGTGTGATGAGTCTGTGGGTCTCTTTGTGATGAGTCTGTGGGTCTCTGTGTGATGAGTCTGTGGGTCTCTGTGTGATGAGTCTGTGGGTCTCTGTGCGGTGAGTCTGTGGGTCTCTGTGTGATGAGTCTGTGGGTCTCTGTGTGATGAGTCTGTGGGTCTCTGTGCGGTGAGTCTGTGGGTCTCTGTGTGATGAGTCTATGGGTCTCTGTGTGGTAAGTCTGTCGGTCTCTGTGTGGTGAGTCTGTGAGTCTCTGTGTGATGAGTCTATGGGTCTCTGTGTGGTGAGTCTGTGGGTCTCTGTGCGGTGAGTCTGTGGGTCTCTGTGTGATGAGTCTATGGGTCTCTGTGTGGTGAGTCTGTGGGTCTCTGTGTGGTGAGTCTGTGGGTCTCTGTGCGGTGAGTCTGTGGGTCTCTGTGTGATGAGTCTGTGGGTCTCTGTGTGATGAGTCTGTGGGTCTCTGTGCGGTGAGTCTGTGGGTCTCTGTGTGATGAGTCTATGGGTCTCTGTGTGGTGAGTCTGTCGGTCTCTGTGTGGTGAGTCTGTGGGTCTCTGTGTGGTGAGTCTGTGGGTCTCTGTGCGGTGAGTCTGTGGGTCTCTGTGTGATGAGTCTGTGGGTCTCTGTGTGGTGAGTCTGTGGGTCTCTGTGCGGTGAGTCTGTGAGTCTCTGTGTGATGAGTCTATGGGTCTCTGTGTGGTGAGTCTGTGGGTCTCTGTGCGGTGAGTCTGTGGGTCCCTGTGTGATGAGTCTATGGGTCTCTGTGTGGTGAGTCTGTGGGTCTCTGTGTGGTGAGTCTGTGGGTCTCTGTGTGAGTGAGTCTATGGGTCTCTGTGTGATGAGTCTGTGGGTCTATGTGTGATGAGTCTATGGGTCTATGTGTGATGAGTCTATGGGTCTCTGTGTGATGAGTCTGTGGGTCTCTTTGTGATGAGTCTGTGGGTCTCTGTGTGATGAGTCTGTGGGTCTCTGTGTGGTGAGTCTGTGGGTCTCTGTGTGGTGAGTCTGTGGATCTCTGTGTGGTGAGTCTGTGGGTCTCTGTGTGATGAGTCTATGGGTCTCTGTGTGATGAGTCTATGGGTCTCTGTGCGGTGAGTCTGTGGGTCTCTGTGTGATGAGTCTGTGGGTCTCTGTGTGGTGAGTCTGTGGGTCTCTGTGTGATTGAGTCTATGGGTCTCTGTGTGGTGAGTCTGTGAGTCTCTGCGTGGTGAGTCTGTGGGTCTCTGTGCGGTGAGTCTGTGGGTCTCTGTGTGATGAGTCTATGGGTCTCTGTGTGGTGAGTCTGTGGGTCTCTGTGCGGTGAGTCTGTGGGTCTCTGTGTGATGAGTCTATGGGTCTCTGTGTGGTGAGTCTGTGGGTCTCTGTGTGGTGAGTCTGTGGGTCTCTGTGTGAGTGAGTCTATGGGTCTCTGTGTGTGAATCTGTGGGTCTCTGTGTGATGAGTCGGTGGGTCTATGTGTGATGAGTCTATGGGTCTATGTGATGAGTCTATGGGTCTCTGTGTGATGAGTCTGTGGGTCTCTGTGTGGTGAGTCTGTGGGTCTCTGTGTGATGAGTCTATGGGTCTCTGTGTGGTGAGTCTGTGGGTCTCTGTGCGGTGAGTCTGTGATTCTCTGTGTGATGAGTCTGTGGGTCTCTGTGTGATGAGTCTATGGGTCTTTGTGTGATGAGTCTGTGGGTCTCCGTGTGGTGAGTCTGTGGGTCTTTGTGCGGTGAGTCTGTGAGTCTCTGTGTGGTGAGTCTGTGGGTCTCTGTGTGGTGAGTCTTTGGGTCTCTGTGTGGTGAGTCTGTGGGTCTCTGTGCGGTGAGTCTGTGGGTCTCTGTGCGGTTAGTCTGTGGGTCTCTGTGTGGTGAGTCTGTGGGTCTCTGTGTGATGAGTCTATGGGTCTATGTGGTGAGTCTGTGGGTCTCTGTGTGATGAGTCTATGGGTCTATGTGGTGATTCTTTGGGTCTCTGTGTGATGAGTCTATGGGTCTCTGTGTGATGAGTATGTGGGTAACTGTGTGGTGAGTCTGTGGGTCTCTGTGTGGTGAGTTTGTGAGTCTCTGTGTGGTGAGTCTATTGGTCTCTGTGTGATGAGTCTGTGGGTCTCTTTGTGATGAGTCTGTGGGTCTCTGTGTGATGAGTCTGTGTGTCTCTGTGTGGTCAGTCTCTGGGTCTCTGTGTGGTGAGTTTGTGGGTCTCTCTCTGGTGAGTCTGTGGGTCTCTGTGTAGTGAGTCTACGGGTCTCTGCGTGGTGAGTCTGTGGGTCTCTGTGTGATGAGTCTGTGGGTCTCTGTGTGATGAGTCGTTGGGTCTCTGTGTGGTGAGTCTGTGGGTCTCTGTGTGATGAGTCTGTGGGTCTCTGTGTGATGAGTCTGTGGGTCTCTGTGTGATCAGTCTGTGGGTCTCTGTGTGGTGAGTCTGTGGGTCTCTGTGTGATGAGTCTTTGGGTCTCTGTGTGGTGAGTCTGTGGGTCTCTGTGCGGTGAGTCTGTGGGTCTCTGTGTGATGAGTCTGTGGGTCTCTGTGTGGTGAGTCTGTGGGTCTCTGTGTGATGAGTCTATGGGTCTCTGTGTGGTGAGTCTGTCGGTCTCTGTGTGGTGAGTCTGTGAGTCTCTGTGTGATGAGTCTATGGGTCTCTGTGTGGTGAGTCTGTGGGTCTCTGTGCGGTGAGTGTGTGGGTCCCTGTGTGATGAGTCTATGGGTCTCTGTGTGGTGAGTCTGTGGGTCTCTGTGTGGTGAGTCTGTGGGTCTCTGTGTGAGTGAGTCTATGGGTCTCTGTGTGTGAATCTGTGGGTCTCTGTGTGATGAGTCTGTGGGTCTATGTGTGAGGAGTCTATGGGTCTATGTGATGAGTCTATGGGTCTCTGTGTGATGAGTCTGTGGGTCTCTTTGTGATGAGTCTGTGGGTCTCTGTGTGATGAGTCTGTGGGTCTCTGTGTGGTGAGTCTGTGGGTCTCTGTGTGGTGAGTCTGTGGATCTCTGTGTGGTGAGTCTGTGGGTCTCTGTGTGCTGTGTCTATGGGTCTCTGTGTGATGAGTCTATGGGTCTCTGTGCGGTGAGTCTGTGGGTCTCTGTGTGATGAGTCTATGGGTCTATGTGGTGATTCTTTGGGTCTCTGTGTGATGAGTCTATGGGTCTCTGTGTGATGAGTCTTTGGATAACTGTGTGGTGAGTCTGTGGGTCTCTGTGTGGTGAGTTTGTGAGTCTCTGTGTGGTTAGTCTATTGGTCTCTGTGTGATGAGTCTGTGGGTCTCTTTGTGATGAGTCTGTGGGTCTCTGTGTGATGAGTCTGTGGGTCTCTGTGTGATGAGTCTGTGGGTCTCTTTGCGGTGAGTCTGTGGGTCTCTGTGTGATGAGTCTGTGGGTCTCTGTGCGGTGAGTCTGTGGGTCTCTGTGTGATGAGTCTGTTGGTCTCTGTGTGGTGAGTCTGTGGGTCTCTGTGTGATGAGTCTATGGGTCTCTGTGTGGTGAGTCTGTCGGTCTCTGTGTGGTGAGTCTGTGGGTCCCTGTGTGATGAGTCTATGGGTCTCTGTGTGGTGAATCTGTGGGTCTCTGTGTGGTGAGTCTGTGGGTCTCTGTGTGTGAGTGAGTCTATGGGTCTCTGTGTGTGAATCTGTGGGTCTCTGTGTGATGAGTCTGTGGGTCTTTGTGTGATGAGTCTATGGGTCTATGTGATGAGTCTATGGGTCTCTGTGTGATGAGTCTGTGGGTCTCTTTGTGATGAGTCTGTGGGTCTCTGTGTGATGAGTCTGTGGGTCTCTGTGTGGTGAGTCTGTGGATCTCTGTGTGGTGAGTCTGTGGGTCTCTGTGTGCTGTGTCTATCGGTCTCTGTGTGATGAGTCTATGGGTCTCTGTGCGGTGAGTCTGTGGGTCTCTGTGTGATGAGTCTGTGGGTCTCTGTGTGGTGAGTCTGTGGGTCTTTGTGTGATTGAGTCTATGGGTCTCTGTGTGGTGAGTCTGTGAGTCTCTGCGTGGTGAGTCTGTGGGTCTCTGTGCGGTGAGTCTGTGGGTCTCTGTGTGATGAGTCTATGGGTCTCTGTGTGGTGAGTCTGTGGGTCTCTGTGCGGTGAGTCTGTGATTCTCTGTGTGATGAGTCTGTGGGTCACTGTGTGATGAGTCTATGGGTCTTTGTGTGATGAGTCTGTGGGTCTCCGTGTGGTGAGTCGGTGGGTCTCTGTGTGGTGAGTCTGTGGGTCTCTGTGTGGATAGTCTGTGGGTCTTTGTGCGGTGAGTCTGTGAGTCTCTGTGTGGTGCGTCTGTGGGTCTTTGTGCGGTGAGTCTGTGAGTCTCTGTGTGGTGAGTCTGTGGGTCTCTGTGTGGTGAGTCTTTGGGTTTCTGTGTGGTGAGTCTGTGGGTCTCTGTGTGGTGAGTCTCTGCGTAGTGAGTCTGTGGGTCTCTGTGCGGTGAGTCTGTGGGTCTCTGTGCGGTTAGTCTGTGGGTCTCTGTGTGGTGAGTCTGTGGGTCTCTGTGTGATGAGTCTATGGGTCTATGTGGTGAGTCTGTGGGTCTCTGTGTGATGAATCTATGGGTCTATGTGGTGAGTCTTTGGGTCTCTGTGTGATGAGTCTGTGGTCTCTGTGTGATGAGTCTATGGGTCTCTGTGTGATGAGTCTGTGGGTAACTGTGTGGTGAGTCTGTGGGTCTCCGTGTGGTGAGTCTGTGAGTCTCTGTGTGGTGAGTCTATTGGTCTCTGTGTGATGAGTCTGTGGGTCTCTTGTGATGAGTCTGTGGGTCTCTGTGTGATGAGTCTATGGGTCTCTGTGTGTGAATCTGTGGGTCTCTGTGTGATGAGTCTGTGGGTCTATGTGTGATGAGTCTATGGGTCTATGTGATGAGTCTATGGGTCTCTGTGTGATGAGTCTGTGGGTCTCTTTGTGATGAGTCTGTGGGTCTCTGTGTGATGAGTCTGTGGGTCTCTGTGTGGTGAGTCTGTGGGTCTCTGTGTGGTGAGTCTGTGGATCTCTGTGTGGTGAGTCTGTGGGTCTCTGTGTGCTGTGTCTATGGGTCTCTGTGTGATGAGTCTATGGGTCTCTGTGCGGTGAGTCTGTGGGTCTCTGTGTGATGAGTCTGTGGGTCTCTGTGTGGTGAGTCTATGGGTCTATGTGGTGATTCTTTGGGTCTCTGTGTGATGAGTCTATGGGTCTCTGTGTGATGAGTCTGTGGGTTACTGTGTGGTGAGTCTGTGGGTCTCTGTGTGGTGAGTTTGTGAGTCTCTGTGTGGTGAGTCTATTGGTCTCTGTGTGATGAGTCTGTGGGTCTCTTTGTGATGAGTCTGTGGGTCTCTGTGTGATGAGTCTGTGGGTCTCTGTGTGATGAGTCTGTGGGTCTCTGTGCGGTGAGTCTGTGGGTCTCTGTGTGATGAGTCTGTGGGTCTCTGTGTGGTGAGTCTGTGGGTCTCTGTGTGATGAGTCTATGGGTCTCTGTGTGGTGAGTCTGTGAGTCTCTGTGTGATGAGTCTATGGGTCTCTGTGTGGTGAGTCTGTGGGTCTCTGTGCGGTGAGTCTGTGGGTCCCTGTTTGATGAGTCTATGGGTCTCTGTGTGGTGAGTCTGTGGGTCTCTGTGTGAGTGAGTCTATGGGTCTCTGTGTGTGAATCTGTGGGTCTCTGTGTGATGAGTCTGTGGGTCTATGTGATGAGTCTATGGGTCTCTGTGTGATGAGTCTGTGGGTCTCTTTGTGATGAGTCTGTGGGTCTCTGTGTGATGAGTCTGTGGGTCTCTGTGTGGTGAGTCTGTGGGTCTCTGTGTGCTGTGTCTATGGGTCTCTGTGTGATGAGTCTATGGGTCTCTGTGCGGTGAGTCTGTGGGTCTCTGTGTGATGAGTCTGTGGGTCTCTGTGTGGTGAGTCTGTGGGTCTCTGTGTGATTGAGTCTATGGGTCTCTGTGTGGTGAGTCTGTGAGTCTCTGCGTGGTGAGTCTGTGGGTCTCTGTGCGGTGAGTCTGTGGGTCTCTGTGTGATGAGTCTATGGGTCTCTGTGTGGTGAGTCTGTGGGTCTCTGTGCGGTGAGTCTGTGATTCTCTGTGTGATGAGTCTGTGGGTCTCTGTGTGGTGAGTCTGTGGGTCTCTGTGTGGTGAGTCTGTGGATCTCTGTGTGGTGAGTCTGTGGGTCTCTGTGTGCTGTGTCTATGGGTCTCTGTGTGATGAGTCTATGGGTCTCTGTGCGGTGAGTCTGTGGGTCTCTGTGTGATGAGTCTGTGGGTCTCTGTGTGGTGAGTCTGTGGGTCTCTGTGTGATTGAGTCTATGGGTCTCTGTGTGGTGAGTCTGTGAGTCTCTGCGTGGTGAATCTGTGGGTCTCTGTGCGGTGAGTCTGTGGGTCTCTGTGTGATGAGTCTATGGGTCTCTGTGTGGTGAGTCTGTGGGTCTCTGTGCGGTGAGTCTGTGGGTCTCTGTGTGGTGAGTCTGTGGGTCACTGTGTGATGAGTCTATGGGTCTTTGTGTGATGAGTCTGTGGGTCTCCGTGTGGTGAGTCGGTGGGTCTCTGTGTGGTGAGTCTGTGGGTCTCTGTGTGGATAGTCTGTGGGTCTTTGTGCGGTGAGTCTGTGAGTCTCTGTGTGGTGCGTCTGTGGGTGTTTGTGCGGTGAGTCTGTGAGTCTCTGTGTGGTGAGTCTGTGGGTCTCTGTGTGGTGAGTCTTTGGGTTTCTGTGTGGTGAGTCTGTGGGTCTCTGTGTGGTGAGTCTGTGAGTCTCTGCGTGGTGAGTCTGTGGGTCTCTGTGCGGTGAGTCTGTGGGTCTCTGTGCGGTTAGTCTGTGGGTCTCTGTGTGGTGAGTCTGTGGTGTCTCTGTGTGGTGAGTCTGTGGGTCTCTGTGTGGTGAGTCTGTGGATCTCTGTGTGGTGAGTCTGTGGGTCTCTGTGTGCTGTGTCTATGGGTCTCTGTGTGATGAGTCTATGGGTCTCTGTGCGGTGAGTCTGTGGGTCTCTGTGTGATGAGTCTGTGGGTCTCTGTGTGGTGAGTCTGTGGGTCTCTGTGTGATTGAGTCTATGGGTCTCTGTGTGGTGAGTCTGTGAGTCTCTGCGTGGTGAGTCTGTGGGTCTCTGTGCGGTGAGTCTGTGGGTCTCTGTGTGATGAGTCTATGGGTCTCTGTGTGGTGAGTCTGTGGGTCTCTGTGCGGTGAGTCTGTGATTCTCTGTGTGATGAGTCTGTGGGTCACTGTGTGATGAGTCTATGGGTCTTTGAGTGATGAGTCTGTGGGTCTCCGTGTGGTGAGTCGGTGGGTCTCTGTGTGGTGAGTCTGTGGGTCTCTGTGTGGATAGTCTGTGGGTCTTTGTGCGGTGAGTCTGTGAGTCTCTATGTGGTGCGTCTGTGGGTCTTTGTGCGGTGAGTCTGTGAGTCTCTGTGTGGTGAGTCTGTGGGTCTGTGTGTGGTGAGTCTTTGGGTTTCTGTGTGTTGAGTCTGTGGGTCTCTGTGTGGTGAGTCTGTGAGTCTCTGCGTGGTGAGTCTGTGGGTCTCTGTGCGGTGAGTCTGTGGGTCTCTGTGCGGTTAGTCTGTGGGTCTCTGTGTGGTGAGTCTGTGGGTCTCTGTGTGATGAGTCTATGGGTCTATGTGGTGAGTCTGTGGGTCTCTGTGTGATGAATCTATGGGTCTATGTGGTGAGTCTTTGGGTCTCTGTGTGATGAGTCTGTGGTCTCTGTGTGATGAGTCTATGGGTCTCTGTGTGATGAGTCTGTGGGTAACTGTGTGGTGAGTCTGTGGGTCTCCGTGTGGTGAGTCTGTGAGTCTCTGTGTGGTGAGTCTATTGGTCTCTGTGTGATGAGTCTGTGGGACTCTTGTGATGAGTCTGTGGGTCTCTGTGTGATGAGTCTATGGGTCTCTGTGTGGTGAGTCTGTGGGTCTCTGTGTGGTGAGTCTGTGAGTCTCTGTGTGATGAGTCTATGGGTCTCTGTGTGGTGAGTCTGTGAGTCTCTGCGTGGTGAGTGTGTGGGTCTCTGTGTGGTGAGTCTGTGGGTCTCTGTGTGATGAGTCTATGGGTCTCTGTGTGGTGAGTCTGTGGGTCTCTGTGCGGTGAGTCTGTGATTCTCTGTGTGATGAGTCTGTGGGTCACTGTGTGATGAGTCTATGGGTCTCTGTGTGGTGAGTCTGTCGGTCTCTGTGTGGTGAGTCTGTGAGTCTCTGCGTGATGAGTCTATGGGTCTCTGTGTGGTGAGTCTGTGAGTCTCTGCGTGGTGAGTCTGTGGGTCTCTGTGTGGTGAGTCTGTGGGTCTCTGTGTGATTAATCTATGGGTCTATGTGGTGAGTCTTTGGGTCTCTGTGTGATGAGTCTGTGGTCTCTGTGTGATGAGTCTATGGGTCTCTGTGTGATGAGTCTGTGGGTAACTGTGCGGTGAGTCTGTTGGTCTCCGTGTGGTGAGTCTGTGAGTCTCTGTGTGGTGAGTCTATTGGTCTCTGTGTGATGAGTCTGTGGGTCTCTTGTGATGAGTCTATGGGGCTCTGTGTGATGAGTCTATGGGTCTCTGTGTGGTGAGTCTGTGGGTCTCTGTGTGGTGAGTCTGTGAGTCTCTGTGTGATGAGTCTATGGGTCTCTGTGTGGTGAGTCTTTGGGTTTCTGTGTGGTGAGTCTGTGGGTCTCTGTGTGATGAGTCTATGAGTCTCTGTGTGATGAGTCTATGGGTCTCTGTGTGATGAGTCTATGGGTCTCTGTGTGATGAGTCTGTGGGTCTCTGTGTGATGAGTCTGTGGTCTCTGTGTGATGAGTCTATGGGTCTCTGTGTGATGAGTCTGTGGGTAACTGTGTGGTGAGTCTGTGGGTCTCTGTGTGGTGAGTCTGTGAGTCTCTGTGTGGTGAGTCTATTGGTCTCTGTGTGATGAGTCTGTGGGTCTCTTTGTGATGAGTCTGTGGGTCTCTGTGTGATGAGTCTGTGGGTCTCTGTGTGTCCAGTCTATGGGTCTCTGTGTGGTGAGTCTGTGGGTCTCTCTCTGGTGAGTCTGTGGGTCTCTGTGTGATGAGTCTGTGGGTCTCTGTGTTGTGAGTCTGTGGGTCTCTGTGTGATGAGTCTGTAGGTCGCTGTGTGAGTGAGTTTATGTGTCTCTGTGTGGTGAGTCTGTGGGTCTCTGTGTGGTGAGTCTGTCGGTCTCTGTGTGGTGAGTCTGTGAGTCTTTGTGTGATGAGTCTATGGGTCTCTGTGTGGTGAGTCTGTGAGTCTCTGCGTGGTGAGTCTGTGGGTATCTGTGCGGTGAGTCTGTGGGTCCCTGTGTGATGAGTCTATAGGTCTCTGTGTGGTGAGTCTGTGGGTCTCTGTGTGGTGAGTCTATGGGTCTCTGTGTGAGTGAGTCTATGGGTCTCTGTGTGTGAATCTGTGGGTCTCTGTGTGATGAGTCTGTGGGTCTATGTGTGATGAGTCTATGGGTCTATGTGATGAGTCTATGGGTCTCTGTGTGATGAGTCTGTGGGTCTCTGTGTGGTGAGTCTGTGGGTCTCTGTGTGATGAGTCTGTGGGTCTCTGTGTGATGAGTCTATGGGTCTCTGTGTGATGAGTCTGTGGGTCTCTGTGTGATGAGTCTGTGGGTCTCTGTGTGAGTGAGTCTATGGGTCGCTGTGTGATGAGTCTGTGGGTCCACCCACCCACCCACCAACCCACCAACGCACCCACCGAGCCACCTACCCACCCACTAACCCACCCACCCACACACCCACCAACCAACCCACCCACACACCCACCAACCAACCCACCCACACACCCACCAACCCACCCACACACCCACCAATCCACCCACCCACACACCCACCCACCAAATCACCCACCCACCAAACCAAGCACCCACACACCCACCAACCCACCCACCCACCCACCCGCACACACACCCACACACACACCCACACACACACCCACACACACACCCACCCACACACCCACCCACCCACACACCTACCCACCCACACACACACCCACCTACCCACCTATCCACCCACCCACACACCCACCAAACCACCCACCCACACACCCACCCACCCACCCACCAACCCACCCACCCACACACCCACCCACACACCCACCCACCCACCAACCCACCCACCCACACACCCACCCACACACCCACCCACCCACCAAACCACCCACCCACACACGCCCTGCCTTAGCGGTCGTGTGCCACAGCCCCAGCCCTGCACAGGGACCGCTGCTGCTGCTGCTGATGTTGAGGAGGCTACCAAGGGGAGCTTTGTCTTTGTCTCGTGCCGGTTCCACCCCCCCTCACTCCCCCCCCCCTCTCTCTCTAGCCCCTCCCCCTATCTATTTAGCCCCTCCCCCGATCTCTAGCCCCGCCCCCGGTCTGTCTAGCCCCTCCCCCTCTATCTAGCCCCTCCCCTCTGGTCTGCATCTCCTCCCCCTCAACCACCACTACCACTACAACCACCACTACCACCACAACCACCACTACAAACACTGCAACCACTACCACCACTAGAACCACCACAACCACCACTACAACCACTACAACCACTACCACCACAACCACCACTACCACTACCACAACCACCACTACCACAACCACCACAACAACCACTACAACCACTACCACCACAACCACCACTACCACAACCACCTAAACAACCACTACAACCACAACCACCACTACAACCACAACCACTACAACCACAACCACCACTACCACCACAACCACCACTACAACCACTACCACCACTACAACCACCACAACCACCACTACAACCACTACAACCACTACCACCACAACCACCACTACCACAACCACCACAACAACCACTACAACCACAACCACCACTACCACCACAACCACCACTACAACCACTACAACCACTACCACCACAACCACCACTACCACAACCACCACTACAACCACAACCACTACAACCACAACCACCACTACCACCACAACCACCACTACAACCACTACCACCACTACAACCACCACAACCACCACTACAACCACTACAACCACTACCACCACAACCACCACTACCACAACCACCACAACAACCACTACAACCACAACCACCACTACCACCACAACCACCACTACAACCACTACAACCACTACCACCACAACCACCACTACCACAACCACCACTACCACCACTACAACCACAACCACCACAACCACTACTACCACTACAACCACTACCACCACAACCACCACAACCACAACCTCCACAACCACCACTACAACCACTACAACCACTACAACCACAACCACCACTACAACCACAACCACCACTACAACCACGACAACCCCTACCACCACAACCACCACTACCACAACAACCACTACCACCACAACCACCACTACCACAACCACCACAACCACCACTACCACCACTACAACCACAACCACCACTACAACCACTACCACAACTAACACAACCACCAAAACCACCACTACAACCACAACCACCACAACCACTACCACCACAACAACCACTACCACCACAACCACTACAACCACCACTACAACCACTACAACCACGACCACTACAACCACTACCAAAACCACCACAACCACCATTACATCCACTACCACCACTACCACCACTACAACCACTACCACCACAACCACTACCACCACTACAACCACTACCACCACAACCACCACTACCACCACTACCACCACTACCACCACCACTACATCCACTACCACCACTACCACCTCTACAACCACTACCACCACTACAAACACCACTACCACCACAACCACCACTACCACCACTAAAACCACAACCACCACTACAACCACTACAACGACTACCACAACCACCACTACAACCACAACCACTACAACCACAACCACCACTACAGCCATAACCACCACAACTACTACCACCACAACCAACACTACAACCACTACCACCAATTCAACCACTACCACCACTACCACCTCTACAACCACTACTACCACTACAACCACTACC
>NW_022638541.1:0-24956 GCF_010993605.1 Petromyzon marinus
CTATTTAATAAGCCTATTTATTGAGGCTATTTAATAAGCCTATTTAATAAGTCTATTTAATATGCCTATTTAATAAGCCTAATTAATAAGCCTATTTAATAAGCCTATTTATTGAGCCTATTTAATGAGTCTATTTAATAAGCCTGTTTAATAAGACTATTTAATAAGTATTGAATGAGCCTATTTAATAAGCCTAAGTTGCTGAATAAGCCTATTTAATAAGCCTAAGTTGCTGAAATAAGCCTATTTAATAAGCCTATTTAATAAGCCTAAGTTGCTGAATAAGCCTATTTAATAAGCCTAAGTTGCTGAAATAAACCTGTTTAATAGGGCTATTTAATAAGCATAAGTTGCTGAAATAAGCTTATTTAATAAGCCTAAGTTGCTGAAATAAGCCTATTTAAAAAGGCTCTTTAATAAGTCTAAGTTGCTGAAATAAACCTATTTAATAAGCCTAAGTTGCTAAAATAAGCCTATTTAATGAGGCTATTTAATAAGTCTATTTAATAAGCTTATTTTATAAGCCTATTTAATAAGCCTATTTAATAAGCCTATTTAATACGCCTATTTAATAAACATATTTAATAAGTATTTAATGAGCCTATTTAATAAGTCTATTTAATAAGCCTTTTTAATAAGCCTATTTAATAAGTCTATTTAATAAACCTATTTAATAAGTATTTAATGAGCCTATTTAATAAGCCTATTTATTGAGCCTATTTAATAAGCCTATTTATTGAGCCTATTTAATAAGCCTATTTATTGAGCCTATTTAATAAGCCTATTTATTGAGCCTATTTAATAAGCCAATTTAATAAGTCTATTTAATAAGTATTTAATGAGCCTGTTTAATAAGCCTTTTTATTGAGCCTATTTAATAAGCCTCTTTAATAAGCCTATTTATTGAGCTTATTTAATAAGTCTATTTAATAAGCCTATTTAATAAGCCTATTTAATAAGTATTTAATAAGCCTATTTAATAGGCCTATTTAATAAGTCTAAGTTGCTGAAATAAGCCTATATAATAAGCCTAAGTTGCTGAATAAGCCTATTTAATAAGCCTAAGTTGCTGAATAAGCCTATTTAATAAGCCTAAGTTGCTGTAATAAGCCTATTTAATAAGCCTAAGTTGCTGAAATAAGCCTATTTAATAAGGCTATTTAATAAGCCTAAGTTGCTGAATAAGCCTATTTAATAAGTCTAAGTTGCTGAAATAAACCTATTTAATAAGCTTAAGTTGCTAAAATAAGCCTATTTAATGAGGCTATTTAATACGTCTATTTAATAAGCCTATTTAATAAGCCTATTTAATAAGGCTATTTAATAAGCCTATTTAATACGCCTATTTAATAAACATATTTAATAAGTATTTAATGAGCCTATTTAATAAGTCTATTTAATAAGCCTTTTTAATAAGCCTATTTAATAAGTCTATTTAATAAGCCTATTTAATAAGCCTAAGTTGCTGAATAAGCCTATTTAATAAGCCTAAGTTGCTGAAATAAACCTGTTTAATAGGGCTATTTAATAAGCATAAGTTGCTGAAATAAGCTTATTTAATAAGCCTAAGTTGCTGAAATAAGCCTATTTAAAAAGGCTCTTTAATAAGTCTAAGTTGCTGAAATAAACCTATTTAATAAGCCTAAGTTGCTAAAATAAGCCTATTTAATGAGGCTATTTAATAAGTCTATTTAATAAGCTTATTTTATAAGCCTATTTAATAAGCCTATTTAATAAGCCTATTTAATACGCCTATTTAATAAACATATTTAATAAGTATTTAATGAGCCTATTTAATAAGTCTATTTAATAAGCCTTTTTAATAAGCCTATTTAATAAGTCTATTTAATAAACCTATTTAATAAGTATTTAATGAGCCTATTTAATAAGCCTATTTATTGAGCCTATTTAATAAGCCTATTTATTGAGCCTATTTAATAAGCCTATTTATTGAGCCTATTTAATAAGCCTATTTATTGAGCCTATTTAATAAGCCAATTTAATAAGTCTATTTAATAAGTATTTAATGAGCCTGTTTAATAAGCCTATTTATTGAGCCTATTTAATAAGCCTCTTTAATAAGCCTATTTATTGAGCTTATTTAATAAGTCTATTTAATAAGCCTATTTAATAAGCCTATTTAATAAGTATTTAATAAGCCTATTTAATAGGCCTATTTAATAAGTCTAAGTTGCTGAAATAAGCCTATATAATAAGCCTAAGTTGCTGAATAAGCCTATTTAATAAGCCTAAGTTGCTGAATAAGCCTATTTAATAAGCCTAAGTTGCTGTAATAAGCCTATTTAATAAGCCTAAGTTGCTGAAATAAGCCTATTTAATAAGGCTATTTAATAAGCCTAAGTTGCTGAATAAGCCTATTTAATAAGTCTAAGTTGCTGAAATAAACCTATTTAATAAGCCTAAGTTGCTAAAATAAGCCTATTTAATGAGGCTATTTAATACGTCTATTTAATAAGCCTATTTAATAAGCCTATTTAATAAGGCTATTTAATAAGCCTATTTAATACGCCTATTTAATAAACATATTTAATAAGTATTTAATGAGCCTATTTAATAAGTCTATTTAATAAGCCTTTTTAATAAGCCTATTTAATAAGTCTATTTAATAAGCCTATTTAATAAGTCTATTTAATAAGTCTATTTAATAAGCCTATTTAATAAGTATTTAATGAGCCTATTTAATAAGCCTATTTATTGAGCCTATTTAATAAGCCTATTTATTGAGCCTATTTAATAAGCCTATTTATTGAGCCTATTTAATAAGCCTATTTATTGAGCCTATTTAATAAGCCGATTTAATAAGTCTATTTAATAAGTATTTAATGAGCCTGTTTAATAAGCCTATTTATTGATCCTATTTAATACGCCTCTTTAATAAGCCTATTTATTGAGCCTATTTAATAAGTCTATTTAATAAGCCTATTTAATAAGCCTATTTAATAAGTATTTAATGAGCCTATTTAATAAGTCTAAGTTGCTGAAATAAGCCTATTTAATAAGCCTAAGTTGCTGAATAAGCCTATTTAATAAGCCTAAGTTGCTGAAATAAGCCTATTTAATAAGGCTATTTAATAAGCCTAAGTTGCTGAATAAGCCTATTTAATAAGTCTAAGTTGCTGAAATAACGCTATTTAATAAGCCTAAGTTGCTGAAATAAGCCTATTTAATAAGCCTAAGTTGCTAAAATAAGCCTATTTAATGAGGCTATTTAATAAGTCTATTTAATAAGTCTATTTGTTAAGCCTATTTAATAAGTATTTAATGAGCCTATTTAATACGCCTATTTATTGAGCCTATTTAATAAGCCTATTCATTGAGCCTATTTAATAAGCCTATTTATTGAGCCTATTTAATAAGCCTATTTAATAAGTCTATTTAATAAGCCTATTTAATATGCCTAATTAATAAGCCTATTTAATAAGCCTATTTAATGAGCCTATTTAATGAGTCTATTTAATAAGCCTGTTTAATAAGCCTATTTAATAAGTATTGAATGAGCCTATTTAATAAGCCTAAGTTTCTGAAATAAGCCTATTTAATAAGCCTAAGTTGCTGAAATAAGTATATTTAATAAGAATAAGTTGCTGAAATAAGCCTATTTAATAAGTCTAAGTTGCTGAAATAAGGCTATTTAATAAGTCTAAGTTGCTGAAATAAGCCTTTTTAATCAGCGTAAGTTGCTGAAATAAGCTTATTTAATAAGCCCAAGTTGCTGAAATAAGCCTATTTAATAAGGATCTTTAATAAGTTTAAGTTGCTGAAATAAACCTATTTAATAAGCCCAAGTTGCTAAAATAAGCCTATTTAATGAGGATATTTAATAGGTCTATTTAATAAGCCTATTTAATAAGCCTATTTAATAAGCCTATTTAATAAGCCTCTTTATTGAGCCTATTTAATAAGTCTATTTAATAAGCCTATTTAATAAGTATTTAATGAGCCTATTTAATCAGTCTATTTAATAGGCCTATTTAATAAGTCTAAGTTGCTGAAATAAGCCTATTTAATAAGCCTAAGTTGCTGAAATAAGTATATTTAATAAGCATAAGTTGCTGAAATAAGCCTATTTAATAAGTCTAAGTTGCTGAAATAAGCCTATTTAATAAGCCCAAGTTGCTGAAATAAGCCTACTTAATAAGGCTATTTAATAAGCCTAAGTTGCTGAAATAAGCCTATTTAATAAGCGTAAGTTGCTGAAATAAGGCTATTTAATAAGTCTAAGTTGCAGAAATAAGCATATTTCATAAGCATATTAGATGAGCCTAAGTTGCTGAAATGTCTATTTAATAAGTCGTTTTAATAAGTCTAAGTTGCTAAAATAATCCTATTTAATAAGCCTAAGTTGCTGAAATAAGCCTATTTAATAAGGCTATTTAATGAGCCAAAGTTGCTGAAATAAGCCTATTTAATAAGCCTAAGTTTCTGAACTAAGCCTATTTAAAAAGGTATATTTAATAAGTCTAAGTTGCTGAAATAAACATATTTAAAAATGCTATTTTAATAAGCCTAAGTTGCTGAAATAAACCTGTTTAATAAGGCGATTTAATAAGCATAAGTTGATGAAATAAGCCTATTTTATAAGCCTAAGTTGCTGAAATAAGCCTATTTAATAAGCCTAAGTTGCTAAAATAAGCCTATTTAATGAGGCTATTTAATAAGTCTATTTAATAGGCCTATTTAATATGCCTATTTAATAAGTCTATTTAATAAGCATATTTAATAAGCCTATTTAATAAGCCTATTTATTGAGCCTATTTAATAAGCCTATTTATTGAGCCTATTTAATAAGCCTATTTATTGAGCCTATTTAATAAGCCTATTTATTGAGCCTATTTAATAAGCCGATTTAATAAGTCTATTTAATAAGTATTTAATGAGCCTGTTTAATAAGCCTTTTTATTGAGCCTATTTAATAAGCCTCTTTAATAAGCCTATTTATTGAGCTTATTTAATAAGTCTATTTAATAAGCCTATTTAATAAGCCTATTTAATAAGTATTTAATAAGCCTATTTAATAGGCCTATTTAATAAGTCTAAGTTGCTGAAATAAGCCTATATAATAAGCCTAAGTTGCTGAATAAGCCTATTTAATAAGCCTAAGTTGCTGAAATAAGCCTATTTAATAAGCCTAAGTTGCTGAAATAAGCCTATTTAATAAGGCTATTTAATAAGCCTAAGTTGCTGAATAAGCCTATTTAATAAGTCTAAGTTGCTGAAATAAGCCTATTTATAAGGCTATTTAATAAGCCTAAGTTGCTGAATAAGCCTATTTAATAAGGC
Organism: Petromyzon marinus; assembly: GCF_010993605.1. Lineage (NCBI taxonomy): Eukaryota > Metazoa > Chordata > Hyperoartia > Petromyzontiformes > Petromyzontidae > Petromyzon > Petromyzon marinus. Next base: position 5,302 of record NW_022638541.1, read on the forward strand.
TATTTAATGAGCCTAAGTTGCTGAAATAAGACTATTTAATAAGCCTAAGTTTCTGAACTAAGCTTATTTAAAAAGGTATATCTAATAAGTCTAAGTTGCTGAAATAAATCTATTTAAAAATGCTATTTAATAAGCCTAAGCTGCTGAAATAAACCTGTTTAATAGGGCTATTTAATAAGCATAAGTTGCTGAAATAAGCTTATTTAATAAGCATAAAGTTGGTGAAATAAGCCTTTTTAAAAAGGCTATTTAATAAGTCTAAGTTGCTGAAATAAACCTATTTAATAAGCCTAAGTTGCTAAAATAAGCCTATTTAATGAGCCTATTTAATAAGTCTTTTTAATATGCCTATTTAATAGGCCTATTTAATAAGTCTAAGTTGCTGAAATAAGCCTATTTAATAAGCCTAAGTTGCTGAATAAGCCTATTTAATAAGTCTAAGTTGCTGAAATAACACTATTTAATAAGCCTAAGTTACTAAAATAAGCCTATTTAATGAGGCTATTTAATAAGTCTATTTAATAAGCCTATTTAATACGCCTATTTAATAAACCTATTTAATAAGCCTATTTAATAAGTCTATTTAATAAGTCTATTTGTTAAGCCTATTTAATAAGTATTTAATGAGCCTATTTAATAAGCCTATTCATTGAGCCTATTTATTGAGCCTATTTAATAAGCCTATTTAATAAGTCTATTTAATAAGCCTATTTAATAAGCCTAATTAATAAGCCTATTTAATAAGCCTATTTAATGAGCCTATTTAATGAGTCTATTTAATAAGCCTGTTTAATAAGCCTATTTAACAAGTATTGAATGAGCCTATTTAATAAGCCTAAGTTGCTGAATAAGCCTATTTAATAAGTCTAAGTTGCTGAAATAACGCTATTTAATAAGCCTAAGTTGCTGAAATAAGCCTATTTAATAAGCCTAAGTTGCTAAAATAAGCCTATTTAATGAGGATATTTAATAAGTCTATTTAATAAGCCTATTTAATAAGCCTATTTAATAAGCCTATTTAATACGCCTATTTAATAAACACATTTAATAAGTATTTAATGAGCATTTTTAATAAGCCTATTTAATAAGTCTATTTAATAAGCCTATTTAATAAGTCTATTTAATAAGTCTAGTTAATAAGCCTATTTAATAAATATTTAATGAGCCTATTTAATAAGCCTATTTATTGAGCCTATTTAATAAGCCTATTTATTGAGCCTATTTAATAAGCCTATTTATTGAGCCTTTTTAATACGCCTATTTAATACGCCTATTTAATGAGCCTATTTAATAAGCCTATTTATTGAGCCTATTTAATAAGCCTATTTATTGAGCCTATTTAATAAGCCTATTTATTGAGCCTTTTTAATACGCCTATTTAATAAGCCTATTTATTGAGCCTATTTAATAAGCCTATTTATTGAGCCTATTTAATAAGCCTATTTATTGAGCCTATTTAATAAGCCTATTTATTGAGCCTATTTAATAAGCCTATTTATTGAGTTTTTTTAATACGCCTATTTAATAAGCCTATTTATTGAGCCTATTTAATAAGTCTATTTAATAAGCCTATTTAATAAGCCTATTTAATAAGTATTTAATGAGCCTATTTAATAAGTCTATTTAATAAGCCTATTTAATAGGCCTATTTAATAAGTCTAAGTTGCTGAAATAAGCCTATTTAAGAAGCCTAAGTTGCTGAATAAGCCTATTTAATAAGCCTAAGTTGCTGAAATAAGCCTTTTTAATAAGTCTAAGTTGCTGAAATAAGCCTATTTAATAAGCCTAAGTTGTTGAAATAAGCCTATTTAATAAGGCTATTTAATAAGCCTAAGTTGCTGAAATAACGCTATTTAATAAGCCTAAGTTGCTGAAATAAGCCTATTAATAAGCCTAAGTTGCTAAAATAAGCCTATTTAATGAGGCTATTTAATAAGTCTATTTAATAAGCCTATTTAATAAGCCTATTTAATAAGCCTATTTAATACACCTATTTAATAAACCTATTTAATAAGCCTATTTAATAAGTATTTAATGAGCCTATTTAATAAGCCTATTTATTGAGCCTATTTAATAAGCCTATTTAATAAGTCTATTTAATAAGCCTATTTAATATGCCTAATTAATAAGCCTATTTAATAAGCCTATTTAATGAGCCTATTTAATGAGTCTATTTAATAAGCCTGTTTAATAAGCCTATTTAATAAGTATTGAATGAGCCTATTTAATAAGCCTAAGTTTCTGAAATAAGCCTATTTAATAAGTCTAAGTTGCTGAAATAAGGCTATTTAATAAGCCTAAGTTGCTGAAATAAGCCTATTTAATAAGCATAAGTTGCTGAAATAAGGCTATTTAATAAGTCTAAGTTGCTGAAATAAGCCTATTTAATAAGCCTAAGTTGCTGAAATAAGTATATTTAATAAGCATAAGTTGCTGAAATAAGCCTATTTAATAAGTCTAAGTTGCTGAAATAAGGCTATTTAATAAGTCTAAGTTGCTGAAATAAGCCTTTTTAATCAGCGTAAGTTGCTGAAATAAGCTTATTTAATAAGCCCAAGTTGCTGAAATAAGCCTATTTAATAAGGATCTTTAATAAGTCTAAGTTGCTGAAATAAACCTATTTAATAAGCCCAAGTTGCTAAAATAAGCCTATTTAATGAGGATATTTAATAAGTCTATTTAATAAGCCTATTTAATAAGCCTATTTAATAAGCCTATTTAATAAGCCTCTTTATTGAGCCTATTTAATAAGTCTATTTAATAAGCCTATTTAATAAGTATTTAATGAGCCTATTTAATCAGTCTATTTAATAGGCCTATTTAATAAGTCTAAGTTGCTGAAATAAGCCTATTTAATAAGCCTAAGTTGCTGAAATAAGTATATTTAATAAGCATAAGTTGCTGAAATAAGCCTATTTAATAAGTCTAAGTTGCTGAAATAAGCCTATTTAATAAGCCCAAGTTGCTGAAATAAGCCTACTTAATAAGGCTATTTAATAAGCCTAAGTTGCTGAAATAAGCCTATTTAATAAGTGTAAGTTGCTGAAATAAGGCTCTTTAATAAGTCTAAGTTGCAGAAATAAGCATATTTCATAAGCATATTAGATGAGCCTAAGTTGCTGAAATGTCTATTTAATAAGTCGTTTTAATAAGTCTAAGTTGCTAAAATAAGCCTATTTAATAAGCCTAAGTTGCTGAAATAAGCCTATTTAATAAGGCTATTTAATGAGCCAAAGTTGCTGAAATAAGCCTATTTAATAAGCCTAAGTTTCTGAACTAAGCCTATTTAAAAAGGTATATTTAATAAGTCTAAGTTGCTGAAATAAGCCTTTTTAATCAGCGTAAGTTGCTGAAATAAGCTTATTTAATAAGCCCAAGTTGCTGAAATAAGCCTATTTAATAAGGATCTTTAATAAGTCTAAGTTGCTGAAATAAACCTATTTAATAAGCCCAAGTTGCTAAAATAAGCCTATTTAATGAGGATATTTAATAAGTCTATTTAATAAGCCTATTTAATAAGCCTATTTAATAAGCCTATTTAATAAGCCTCTTTATTGAGCCTATTTAATAAGTCTATTTAATAAGCCTATTTAATAAGTATTTAATGAGCCTATTTAATCAGTCTATTTAATAGGCCTATTTAATAAGTCTAAGTTGCTGAAATAAGCCTATTTAATAAGCCTAAGTTGCTGAAATAAGTATATTTAATAAGCATAAGTTGCTGAAATAAGCCTATTTAATAAGTCTAAGTTGCTGAAATAAGCCTATTTAATAAGCCCAAGTTGCTGAAATAAGCCTACTTAATAAGGCTATTTAATAAGCCTAAGTTGCTGAAATAAGCCTATTTAATAAGTGTAAGTTGCTGAAATAAGGCTATTTAATAAGTCTAAGTTGCAGAAATAAGCATATTTCATAAGCATATTAGATGAGCCTAAGTTGCTGAAATGTCTATTTAATAAGTCGTTTTAATAAGTCTAAGTTGCTAAAATAAGCCTATTTAATAAGCCTAAGTTGCTGAAATAAGCCTATTTAATAAGGCTATTTAATGAGCCAAAGTTGCTGAAATAAGCCTATTTAATAAGCCTAAGTTTCTGAACTAAGCCTATTTAAAAAGGTATATTTAATAAGTCTAAGTTGCTGAAATAAACATATTTAAAAATGCTATTTTAATAAGCCTAAGTTGCTGAAATAAACCTGTTTAATAAGGCTATTTAATAAGCATAAGTTGATGAAATAAGCCTATTTTATAAGCCTAAGTTGCTGAAATAAGCCTATTTAATAAGCCTAAGTTGCTAAAATAAGCCTATTTAATGAGGCTATTTAATAAGTCTATTTAATAGGCCTATTTAATACGCCTATTTAATAAGTCTATTTAATAAGCATATTTAATAAGCCTATTTAATAAGCCTATTTATTGAGCCATTTAATAAGCCTATTTAATAAGCCTATTTAATAAGCCTATTTAATAAACCTGTTTAATAGGGCTATTTAATAAGCCTATTTAATAAGTCTATTTAATATGCCTATTTAATAAGCCTAATTAATAAGCCTATTTAATAAGCCTATTTATTGAGCCTATTTAATGAGTCTATTTAATAAGCCTGTTTAATAAGACTATTTAATAAGTATTGAATGAGCCTATTTAATAAGCCTAAGTTGCTGAATAAGCCTATTTAATAAGCCTAAGTTGTTGAAATAAGCCTATTTAATAAGCCTATTTAATAAGCCTAAGTTGCTGAATAAGCCTATTTAATAAGCCTAAGTTGCTGAAATAAACCTGTTTAATAGGGCTATTTAATAAGCATAAGTTGCTGAAATAAGCTTATTTAATAAGCCTAAGTTGCTGAAATAAGCCTATTTAAAAAGGCTCTTTAATAAGTCTAAGTTGCTGAAATAAACCTATTTAATAAGCCTAAGTTGCTAAAATAAGCCTATTTAATGAGGCTATTTAATAAGTCTATTTAATAAGCTTATTTTATAAGCCTATTTAATAAGCCTATTTAATAAGCCTATTTAATACGCCTATTTAATAAACATATTTAATAAGTATTTAATGAGCCTATTTAATAAGTCTATTTAATAAGCCTTTTTAATAAGCCTATTTAATAAGTCTATTTAATAAACCTATTTAATAAGTATTTAATGAGCCTATTTAATAAGCCTATTTATTGAGCCTATTTAATAAGCCTATTTATTGAGCCTATTTAATAAGCCTATTTATTGAGCCTATTTAATAAGCCTATTTATTGAGCCTATTTAATAAGCCAATTTAATAAGTCTATTTAATAAGTATTTAATGAGCCTGTTTAATAAGCCTTTTTATTGAGCCTATATAATAAGCCTCTTTAATAAGCCTATTTATTGAGCTTATTTAATAAGTCTATTTAATAAGCCTATTTAATAAGCCTATTTAATAAGTATTTAATAAGCCTATTTAATAGGCCTATTTAATAAGTCTAAGTTGCTGAAATAAGCCTATATAATAAGCCTAAGTTGCTGAATAAGCCTATTTAATAAGCCTAAGTTGCTGAATAAGCCTATTTAATAAGCCTAAGTTGCTGAAATAAGCCTATTTAATAAGCCTAAGTTGCTGAAATAAGCCTATTTAATAAGGCTATTTAATAAGCCTAAGTTGCTGAATAAGCCTATTTAATAAGTCTAAGTTGCTGAAATAAGCCTATTTAATAAGGCTATTTAATAAGCCTAAGTTGCTGAATAAGCCTATTTACTAAGGCTATTTAATGAGCCTAAGTTGCTGAAATAAGACTATTTAATAAGCCTAAGTTTCTGAACTAAGCTTATTTAAAAAGGTATATCTAATAAGTCTAAGTTGCTGAAATAAATCTATTTAAAAATGCTATTTAATAAGCCTAAGTTGCTGAATAAGCCTATTTAATAAGGCTATTTAATGAGCCTAAGTTGCTGAAATAAGACTATTTAATAAGCCTAAGTTTCTGAACTAAGCTTATTTAAAAAGGTATATCTAATAAGTCTAAGTTGCTGAAATAAATTTATTTAAAAATGCTATTTAATAAGCCTAAGTTGCTGAAATAAACCTGTTTAATAGGGCTATTTAATAAGCATAAGTTGCTGAAATAAGCTTATTTAATAAGCCTAAGTTGCTGAAATAAGCCTTTTTAAAAAGGCTATTTAATAAGTATAAGTTGCTGAAATAAACCTATTTAATAAGCCTAAGTTGCTAAAATAAGCCTATTTAATGAGCCTATTTAATAAGTCTTTTTAATAAGCCTATTTAATAGGCCTATTTAATAAGTCTAAGTTGCTGAAATAAGCCTATTTAATAAGCCTAAGTTGCTGAATAAGCCTATTTAATAAGTCTAAGTTGCTGAAATAACACTATTTAATAAGCCTAAGTTGCTGAAATAAGCCTATTTAATAAGCCTAAGTTACTAAAATAAGCCTATTTAATGAGGCTATTTAATAAGTCTATTTAATAAGCCTATTTAATACGCCTATTTAATAAACCTATTTAATAAGCCTATTTAATAAGTCTATTTAATAAGTCTATTTGTTAAGCCTATTTAATAAGTATTTAATGAGCCTATTTAATAAGCCTATTCATTGAGCCTATTTATTGAGCCTATTTAATAAGCCTATTTAATAAGTCTATTTAATAAGCCTATTTAATAAGCCTAATTAATAAGCCTATTTAATAAGCCTATTTAATGAGCCTATTTAATGAGTCTATTTAATAAGCCTGTTTAATAAGCCTATTTAACAAGTATTGAATGAGCCTATTTAATAAGCCTAAGTTGCTGAATAAGCCTATTTAATAAGTCTAAGTTGCTGAAATAACGCTATTTAATAAGCCTAAGTTGCTGAAATAAGCCTATTTAATAAGCCTAAGTTGCTAAAATAAGCCTATTTAATGAGGATATTTAATAAGTCTATTTAATAAGCCTATTTAATAAGCCTATTTAATAAGCCTATTTAATACGCCTATTTAATAAACACATTTAATAAGTATTTAATGAGCATTTTTAATAAGCCTATTTAATAAGTCTATTTAATAAGCCTATTTAATAAGTCTATTTAATAAGTCTAGTTAATAAGCCTATTTAATAAGTATTTAATGAGCCTATTTAATAAGCCTATTTATTGAGCCTATTTAATAAGCCTATTTATTGAGCCTATTTAATAAGCCTATTTATTGAGCCTTTTTAATACGCCTATTTAATAAGCCTATTTATTGAGCCTATTTAATAAGTCTATTTAATAAGCCTATTTAATAAGCCTATTTAATAAGTATTTAATGAGCCTATTTAATAAGTCTATTTAATAAGCCTATTTAATAGGCCTATTTAATAAGTCTAAGTTGCTGAAATAAGCCTATTTAATAAGCCTAAGTTGCTGAATAAGCCTATTTAATAAGCCTAAGTTGCTGAAATAAGCCTTTTTAATAAGTCTAAGTTGCTGAAATAAGCCTATTTAATAAGCCTAAGTTGTTGAAATAAGCCTATTTAATAAGGCTATTTAATAAGCCTAAGTTGCTGAAATAACGCTATTTAATAAGCCTAAGTTGCTGAAATAAGCCTATTAATAAGCCTAAGTTGCTAAAATAAGCCTATTTAATGAGGCTATTTAATAAGTCTATTTAATAAGCCTATTTAATAAGCCTATTTAATAAGCCTATTTAATACACCTATTTAATAAACCTATTTAATAAGCCTATTTAATAAGTATTTAATGAGCCTATTTAATAAGCCTATTTATTGAGCCTATTTAATAAGCCTATTTAATAAGTCTATTTAATAAGCCTATTTAATATGCCTAATTAATAAGCCTATTTAATAAGCCTATTTAATGAGCCTATTTAATGAGTCTATTTAATAAGCCTGTTTAATAAGCCTATTTAATAAGTATTGAATGAGCCTATTTAATAAGCCTAAGTTTCTGAAATAAGCCTATTTAATAAGTCTAAGTTGCTGAAATAAGGCTATTTAATAAGCCTAAGTTGCTGAAATAAGCCTATTTAATAAGCATAAGTTGCTGAAATAAGGCTATTTAATAAGTCTAAGTTGCTGAAATAAGCCTATTTAATAAGCCTAAGTTGCTGAAATAAGTATATTTAATAAGCATAAGTTGCTGAAATAAGCCTATTTAATAAGTCTAAGTTGCTGAAATAAGGCTATTTAATAAGTCTAAGTTGCTGAAATAAGCCTTTTTAATCAGCGAAAGTTGCTGAAATAAGCTTATTTAATAAGCCCAAGTTGCTGAAATAAGCCTATTTAATAAGGATCTTTAATAAGTCTAAGTTGCTGAAATAAACCTATTTAATAAGCCCAAGTTGCTAAAATAAGCCTATTTAATGAGGATATTTAATAAGTCTATTTAATAAGCCTATTTAATAAGCCTATTTAATAAGCCTATTTAATAAGCCTCTTTATTGAGCCTATTTAATAAGTCTATTTAATAAGCCTATTTAATAAGTATTTAATGAGCCTATTTAATCAGTCTATTTAATAGGCCTATTTAATAAGTCTAAGTTGCTGAAATAAGCCTATTTAATAAGCCTAAGTTGCTGAAATAAGTATATTTAATAAGCATAAGTTGCTGAAATAAGCCTATTTAATAAGTCTAAGTTGCTGAAATAAGCCTATTTAATAAGCCCAAGTTGCTGAAATAAGCCTACTTAATAAGGCTATTTAATAAGCCTAAGTTGCTGAAATAAGCCTATTTAATAAGTGTAAGTTGCTGAAATAAGGCTATTTAATAAGTCTAAGTTGCAGAAATAAGCATATTTCATAAGCATATTAGATGAGCCTAAGTTGCTGAAATGTCTATTTAATAAGTCGTTTTAATAAGTCTAAGTTGCTAAAATAAGCTTATTTAATAAGCCTAAGTTGCTGAAATAAGCCTATTTAATAAGGCTATTTAATGAGCCAAAGTTGCTGAAATAAGCCTATTTAATAAGCCTAAGTTTCTGAACTAAGCCTATTTAAAAAGGTATATTTAATAAGTCTAAGTTGCTGAAATAAACATATTTAAAAATGCTATTTTAATAAGCCTAAGTTGCTGAAATAAACCTGTTTAATAAGGCTATTTAATAAGCATAAGTTGATGAAATAAGCCTATTTTATAAGCCTAAGTTGCTGAAATAAGCCTATTTAATAAGCCTAAGTTGCTAAATAAGCCTATTTAATGAGGCTATTTAATAAGTCTATTTAATAGGCCTATTTAATACGCCTATTTAATAAGTCTATTTAATAAGCATATTTAATAAGCCTATTTAATAAGCCTATTTATTGAGCCATTTAATAAGCCTATTTAATAAGCCTATTTAATAAGCCTATTTAATAAGCCTATTTATTGAGGCTATTTAATAAGCCTATTTAATAAGTCTATTTAATATGCCTATTTAATAAGCCTAATTAATAAGCCTATTTAATAAGCCTATTTATTGAGCCTATTTAATGAGTCTATTTAATAAGCCTGTTTAATAAGACTATTTAATAAGTATTGAATGAGCCTATTTAATAAGCCTAAGTTGCTGAATAAGCCTATTTAATAAGCCTAAGTTGCTGAAATAAGCCTATTTAATAAGCCTATTTAATAAGCCTAAGTTGCTGAATAAGCCTATTTAATAAGCCTAAGTTGCTGAAATAAACCTGTTTAATAGGGCTATTTAATAAGCATAAGTTGCTGAAATAAGCTTATTTAATAAGCCTAAGTTGCTGAAATAAGCCTATTTAAAAAGGCTCTTTAATAAGTCTAAGTTGCTGAAATAAACCTATTTAATAAGCCTAAGTTGCTAAAATAAGCCTATTTAATGAGGCTATTTAATAAGTCTATTTAATAAGCTTATTTTATAAGCCTATTTAATAAGCCTATTTAATAAGCCTATTTAATACGCCTATTTAATAAACATATTTAATAAGTATTTAATGAGCCTATTTAATAAGTCTATTTAATAAGCCTTTTTAATAAGCCTATTTAATAAGTCTATTTAATAAACCTATTTAATAAGTATTTAATGAGCCTATTTAATAAGCCTATTTATTGAGCCTATTTAATAAGCCTATTTATTGAGCCTATTTAATAAGCCTATTTATTGAGCCTATTTAATAAGCCTATTTATTGAGCCTATTTAATAAGCCGATTTAATAAGTCTATTTAATAAGTATTTAATGAGCCTGTTTAATAAGCCTTTTTATTGAGCCTATTTAATAAGCCTCTTTAATACGCCTATTTATTGAGCTTATTTAATAAGTCTATTTAATAAGCCTATTTAATAAGCCTATTTAATAAGTATTTAATAAGCCTATTTAATAGGCCTATTTAATAAGTCTAAGTTGCTGAAATAAGCCTATATAATAAGCCTAAGTTGCTGAATAAGCCTATTTAATAAGCCTAAGTTGCTGAAATAAGCCTATTTAATAAGCCTAAGTTGCTGAAATAAGCCTATTTAATAAGCCTAAGTTGCTGAATAAGCCTATTTAATAAGTCTAAGTTGCTGAAATAAGCCTATTTAATAAGGCTATTTAATAAGCCTAAGTTGCTGAATAAGCCTATTTAATAAGGCTATTTAATGAGCCTAAGTTGCTGAAATAAGACTATTTAATAAGCCTAAGTTTCTGAACTAAGCTTATTTAAAAAGGTATATTTAATAAGTCTAAGTTGCTGAAATAAATCTATTTAAAAATGCTATTTAATAAGCCTAAGTTGCTGAAATAAACCTGTTTAATAGGGCTATTTAATAAGCATAAGTTGCTGAAATAAGCTTATTTAATAAGCCTAAGTTGCTGAAATAAGCCTTTTTAAAAAGGCTATTTAATAAGTCTAAGTTGCTGAAATAAACCTATTTAATAAGCCTAAGTTGCTAAAATAAGCCTATTTAATGAGCCTATTTAATAAGTATTTTTAATAAGCCTATTTATTAGGCCTATTTAATAAGTCTAAGTTGCTGAAATAAGCCTATTTAATAAGCCTAAGTTGCTGAATAAGCCTATTTAAAAAGTCTAAGTTGCTGAAATAACACTATTTAATAAGCCTAAGTTGCTGAAATAAGCCTATTTAATAAGCCTAAGTTGCTAAAATAAGCCTATTTAATAAGTCTATTTAATAGGCCTATTTAATACGCCTATTTAATAAGTCTATTTAATAAGCATATTTAATAAGCCTATTTAATAAGCCTATTTATTGAGCCATTTAATAAGCCTATTTAATAAGCCTATTTAATAAGCCTATTTAATAAGCCTATTTATTGAGGCTATTTAATAAGCCTATTTAATAAGTCTATTTAATATGCCTATTTAATAAGCCTAATTAATAAGCCTATTTAATAAGCCTATTTATTGAGCCTATTTAATGAGTCTATTTAATAAGCCTGTTTAATAAGACTATTTAATAAGTATTGAATGAGCCTATTTAATAAGCCTAAGTTGCTGAATAAGCCTATTTAATAAGCCTAAGTTGTTGAAATAAGCCTATTTAATAAGCCTATTTAATAAGCCTAAGTTGCTGAATAAGCCTATTTAATAAGCCTAAGTTGCTGAAATAAACCTGTTTAATAGGGCTATTTAATAAGCATAAGTTGCTGAAATAAGGCTATTTAATAAGTCTAAGTTGCAGAAATAAGCATATTTCATAAGCATATTAGATGAGCCTAAGTTGCTGAAATGTCTATTTAATAAGTCGTTTTAATAAGTCTAAGTTGCTAAAATAAGCCTATTTAATAAGCCTAAGTTGCTGAAATAAGCCTATTTAATAAGGCTATTTAATGAGCCAAAGTTGCTGAAATAAGCCTATTTAATAAGCCTAAGTTTCTGAACTAAGCCTATTTAAAAAGGTATATTTAATAAGTCTAAGTTGCTGAAATAAACATATTTAAAAATGCTATTTTAATAAGCCTAAGTTGCTGAAATAAACCTGTTTAATAAGGCTATTTAATAAGCATAAGTTGATGAAATAAGCCTATTTTATAAGCCTAAGTTGCTGAAATAAGCCTATTTAATAAGCCTAAGTTGCTAAAATAAGCCTATTTAATGAGGCTATTTAATAAGTCTATTTAATAGGCCTATTTAATACGCCTATTTAATAAGTCTATTTAATAAGCATATTTAATAAGCCTATTTAATAAGCCTATTTATTGAGCCATTTAATAAGCCTATTTAATAAGCCTATTTAATAAGCCTATTTAATAAGCCTATTTATTGAGGCTATTTAATAAGCCTATTTAATAAGTCTATTTAATATGCCTATTTAATAAGCCTAATTAATAAGCCTATTTAATAAGCCTATTTATTGAGCCTATTTAATGAGTCTATTTAATAAGCCTGTTTAATAAGACTATTTAATAAGTATTGAATGAGCCTATTTAATAAGCCTAAGTTGCTGAATAAGCCTATTTAATAAGCCTAAGTTGTTGAAATAAGCCTATTTAATAAGCATATTCAATAAGCCTAAGTTGCTGAATAAGCCTATTTAATAAGCCTAAGTTGCTGAAATAAACCTGTTTAATAGGGCTATTTAATAAGCATAAGTTGCTGAAATAAGCTTATTTAATAAGCCTAAGTTGCTGAAATAAGCCTATTTAAAAAGGCTCTTTAATAAGTCTAAGTTGCTGAAATAAACCTATTTAATAAGCCTAAGTTGCTAAAATAAGCCTATTTAATGAGGCTATTTAATAAGTCTATTTAATAAGCTTATTTTATAAGCCTATTTAATAAGCCTATTTAATAAGCCTATTTAATACGCCTATTTAATAAACATATTTAATAAGTATTTAATGAGCCTATTTAATAAGTCTATTTAATAAGCCTTTTTAATAAGCCTATTTAATAAGTCTATTTAATAAACCTATTTAATAAGTATTTAATGAGCCTATTTAATAAGCCTATTTATTGAGCCTATTTAATAAGCCTATTTATTGAGCCTATTTAATAAGCCTATTTATTGAGCCTATTTAATAAGCCTATTTATTGAGCCTATTTAATAAGCCGATTTAATAAGTCTATTTAATAAGTATTTAATGAGCCTGTTTAATAAGCCTATTTATTGAGCCTATTTAATAAGCCTCTTTAATAAGCCTATTTATTGAGCTTATTTAATAAGTCTATTTAATAAGCCTATTTAATAAGCCTATTTAATAAGTATTTAATAAGCCTATTTAATAGGCCTATTTAATAAGTCTAAGTTGCTGAAATAAGCCTATTTAATAAGCCTAAGTTGCTGAATAAGCCTATTTAATAAGCCTAAGTTGCTGAAATAAGCCTATTTAATAAGCCTAAGTTGCTGAAATAAGCCTATTTAATAAGCCTAAGTTGCTGAATAAGCCTATTTAATAAGTCTAAGTTGCTGAAATAAGCCTATTTAATAAGGCTATTTAATAAGCCTAAGTTGCTGAATAAGCCTATTTAATAAGGCTATTTAATGAGCCTAAGTTGCTGAAATAAGACTATTTAATAAGCCTAAGTTTCTGAACTAAGCTTATTTAAAAAGGTATATTTAATAAGTCTAAGTTGCTGAAATAAACCTATTTAAAAATGCTATTTAATAAGCCTAAGTTGCTGAAATAAACCTGTTTAATAGGGCTATTTAATAAGCATAAGTTGCTGAAATAAGCTTATTTAATAAGCCTAAGTTGCTGAAATAAGCCTTTTTAAAAAGGCTATTTAATAAGTCTAAGTTGCTGAAATAAACCTATTTAATAAGCCTAAGTTGCTAAAATAAGCCTATTTAATGAGCCTATTTAATAAGTCTTTTTAATAAGCCTATTTATTAGGCCTATTTAATAAGTCTAAGTTGCTGAAATAAGCCTATTTAATAAGCCTAAGTTGCTGAATAAGCCTATTTAAAAAGTCTAAGTTGCTGAAATAACACTATTTAATAAGCCTAAGTTGCTGAAATAAGCCTATTTAATAAGCCTAAGTTGCTAAAATAAGCCTATTTAATGAGGCTATTTAATAAGTCTATTTAATAGGCCTATTTAATACGCCTATTTAATAAGTCTATTTAATAAGCATATTTAATAAGCCTATTTAATAAGCCTATTTATTGAGCCATTTAATAAGCCTATTTAATAAGCCTATTTAATAAGCCTATTTAATAAGCCTATTTATTGAGGCTATTTAATAAGCCTATTTAATAAGTCTATTTAATATGCCTATTTAATAAGCCTAATTAATAAGCCTATTTAATAAGCCTATTTATTGAGCCTATTTAATGAGTCTATTTAATAAGCCTGTTTAATAAGACTATTTAATAAGTATTGAATGAGCCTATTTAATAAGCCTAAGTTGCTGAATAAGCCTATTTAATAAGCCTAAGTTGTTGAAATAAGCCTATTTAATAAGCCTATTTAATAAGCCTAAGTTGCTGAATAAGCCTATTTAATAAGCCTAAGTTGCTGAAATAAACCTGTTTAATAGGGCTATTTAATAAGCATAAGTTGCTGAAATAAGCTTATTTAATAAGCCTAAGTTGCTGAAATAAGCCTATTTAAAAAGGCTCTTTAATAAGTCTAAGTTGCTGAAATAAACCTATTTAATAAGCCTAAGTTGCTAAAATAAGCCTATTTAATGAGGCTATTTAATAAGTCTATTTAATAAGCTTATTTAATAAGCCTATTTAATAAGCCTATTTAATAAGCCTATTTAATACGCCTATTTAATAAACATATTTAATAAGTATTTAATGAGCCTATTTAATAAGTCTATTTAATAAGCCTTTTTAATAAGCCTATTTAATAAGTCTATTTAATAAGCCTATTTAATAAGTATTTAATGAGCCTATTTAATAAGCCTATTTATTGAGCCTATTTAATAAGCCTATTTATTGAGCCTATTTAATAAGCCTATTTATTGAGCCTATTTAATAAGCCTATTTATTGAGCCTATTTAATAAGCCGATTTAATAAGTCTATTTAATAAGTATTTAATGAGCCTGTTTAATAAGCCTTTTTATTGAGCCTATTTAATAAGCCTCTTTAATAAGCCTATTTATTGAGCTTATTTAATAAGTCTATTTAATAAGCCTATTTAATAAGCCTATTTAATAAGTATTTAATAAGCCTATTTAATAGGCCTATTTAATAAGTCTAAGTTGCTGAAATAAGCCTATTTAATAAGCCTAAGTTGCTGAATAAGCCTATTTAATAAGCCTAAGTTGCTGAAATAAGCCTATTTAATAAGCCTAAGTTGCTGAAATAAGCCTATTTAATAAGCCTAAGTTGCTGAATAAGCCTATTTAATAAGTCTAAGTTGCTGAAATAAGCCTATTTAATAAGGCTATTTAATAAGCCTAAGTTGCTGAATAAGCCTATTTAATAAGGCTATTTAATGAGCCTAAGTTGCTGAAATAAGACTATTTAATAAGCCTAAGTTTCTGAACTAAGCTTATTTAAAAAGGTATATTTAATAAGTCTAAGTTGCTGAAATAAACCTATTTAAAAATGCTATTTAATAAGCCTAAGTTGCTGAAATAAACCTGTTTAATAGGGCTATTTAATAAGCATAAGTTGCTGAAATAAGCTTATTTAATAAGCCTAAGTTGCTGAAATAAGCCTTTTTAAAAAGGCTATTTAATAAGTCTAAGTTGCTGAAATAAACCTATTTAATAAGCCTAAGTTGCTAAAATAAGCCTATTTAATGAGCCTATTTAATAAGTCTTTTTAATAAGCCTATTTATTAGGCCTATTTAATAAGTCTAAGTTGCTGAAATAAGCCTATTTAATAAGCCTAAGTTGCTGAATAAGCCTATTTAAAAAGTCTAAGTTGCTGAAATAACACTATTTAATAAGCCTAAGTTGCTGAAATAAGCCTATTTAATAAGCCTAAGTTGCTAAAATAAGCCTATTTAATGAGGCTATTTAATAAGTCTATTTAATAGGCCTATTTAATACGCCTATTTAATAAGTCTATTTAATAAGCATATTTAATAAGCCTATTTAATAAGCCTATTTATTGAGCCATTTAATAAGCCTATTTAATAAGCCTATTTAATAAGCCTATTTAATAAGCCTATTTATTGAGGCTATTTAATAAGCCTATTTAATAAGTCTATTTAATATGCCTATTTAATAAGCCTAATTAATAAGCCTATTTAATAAGCCTATTTATTGAGCCTATTTAATGAGTCTATTTAATAAGCCTGTTTAATAAGACTATTTAATAAGTATTGAATGAGCCTATTTAATAAGCCTAAGTGGCTGAATAAGCCTATTTAATAAGCCTAAGTTGTTGAAATAAGCCTATTTAATAAGCCTATTTAATAAGCCTAAGTTGCTGAATAAGCCTATTTAATAAGCCTAAGTTGCTGAAATAAACCTGTTTAATAGGGCTATTTAATAAGCATAAGTTGCTGAAATAAG
Organism: Petromyzon marinus; assembly: GCF_010993605.1. Taxonomy (NCBI): domain Eukaryota; kingdom Metazoa; phylum Chordata; class Hyperoartia; order Petromyzontiformes; family Petromyzontidae; genus Petromyzon; species Petromyzon marinus. Next base: position 21,632 of record NW_022638541.1, read on the forward strand.
CTTATTTAATAAGCCTAAGTTGCTGAAATAAGCCTATTTAAAAGGCTCTTTAATAAGTCTAAGTTGCTGAAATAAACCTATTTAATAAGCCTAAGTTGCTAAAATAAGCCTATTTAATGAGGCTATTTAATAAGTCTATTTAATAAGCTTATTTTATAAGCCTATTTAATAAGCCTATTTAATAAGCCTATTTAATACGCCTATTTAATAAACATATTTAATAAGTATTTAATGAGCCTATTTAATAAGTCTATTTAATAAGCCTATTTAATAAGCCTAAGTTGCTAAAATAAGCCTATTTAATGAGGCTATTTAATAAGTCTATTTAATAGGCCTATTTAATACGCCTATTTAATAAGTCTATTTAATAAGCATATTTAATAAGCCTATTTAATAAGCCTATTTATTGAGCCATTTAATAAGCCTATTTAATAAGCCTATTTAATAAGCCTATTTAATAAGCCTATTTATTGAGGCTATTTAATAAGCCTATTTAATAAGTCTATTTAATATGCCTATTTAATAAGCCTAATTAATAAGCCTATTTAATAAGCCTATTTATTGAGCCTATTTAATGAGTCTATTTAATAAGCCTGTTTAATAAGACTATTTAATAAGTATTGAATGAGCCTATTTAATAAGCCTAAGTTGCTGAATAAGCCTATTTAATAAGCCTAAGTTGTTGAAATAAGCCTATTTAATAAGCCTTTTTAATAAGCCTAAGTTGCTGAATAAGCCTATTTAATAAGCCTAAGTTGCTGAAATAAACCTGTTTAATAGGGCTATTTAATAAGCATAAGTTGCTGAAATAAGCTTATTTAATAAGCCTAAGTTGCTGAAATAAGCCTATTTAAAAAGGCTATTTAATAAGTCTATTTAATAAGCTTATTTTATAAGCCTATTTAATAAGCCTATTTAATAAGCCTATTTAATACGCCTATTTAATAAACATATTTAATAAGTATTTAATGAGCCTATTTAATAAGTCTATTTAATAAGCCTTTTTAATAAGCCTATTTAATAAGTCTATTTAATAAACCTATTTAATAAGTATTTAATGAGCCTATTTAATAAGCCTATTTATTGAGCCTATTTAATAAGCCTATTTATTGAGCCTATTTAATAAGCCTATTTATTGAGCCTATTTAATAAGCCTATTTATTGAGCCTATTTAATAAGCCGATTTAATAAGTCTATTTAATAAGTATTTAATGAGCCTGTTTAATAAGCCTTTTTATTGAGCCTATTTAATAAGCCTCTTTAATAAGCCTATTTATTGAGCTTATTTAATAAGTCTATTTAATAAGCCTATTTAATAAGCCTATTTAATAAGTATTTAATAAGCCTATTTAATAGGCCTATTTAATAAGTCTAAGTTGCTGAAATAAGCCTATTTAATAAGCCTAAGTTGCTGAATAAGCCTATTTAATAAGCCTAAGTTGCTGAAATAAGCCTATTTAATAAGCCTAAGTTGCTGAAATAAGCCTATTTAATAAGCCTAAGTTGCTGAATAAGCCTATTTAATAAGTCTAAGTTGCTGAAATAAGCCTATTTAATAAGGCTATTTAATAAGCCTAAGTTGCTGAATAAGCCTATTTAATAAGGCTATTTAATGAGCCTAAGTTGCTGAAATAAGACTATTTAATAAGCCTAAGTTTCTGAACTAAGCTTATTTAAAAAGGTATATCTAATAAGTCTAAGTTGCTGAAATAAATCTATTTAAAAATGCTATTTAATAAGCCTAAGTTGCTGAAATAAACCTGTTTAATAGGGCTATTTAAAAAGCATAAGTTGCTGAAATAAGCTTATTTAATAAGCCTAAGTTGCTGAAATAAGCCTTTTTAAAAAGGCTATTTAATAAGTCTAAGTTGCTGAAATAAACCTATTTAATAAGCCTAAGTTGCTAAAATAAGCCTATTTAATGAGCCTATTTAATAAGTCTTTTTAATAAGCCTATTTATTAGGCCTATTTAATAAGTATAAGTTGCTGAAATAAGCCTATTTAATAAGCCTAAGTTGCTGAATAAGCCTATTTAAAAAGTCTAAGTTGCTGAAATAACACTATTTAATAAGCCTAAGTTGCTGAAATAAGCCTATTTAATAAGCCTAAGTTGCTGAATAAGCCTATTTAAAAAGTCTAAGTTGCTGAAATAACACTATTTAATAAGCCTAAGTTGCTGAAATAAGCCTATTTAATAAGCCTAAGTTACTAAAATAAGCCTATTTAATGAGGCTATTTAATAAGTCTATTTAATAAGCCTATTTAATACGCCTATTTAATAAACCTATTTAATAAGCCTATTTAATAAGTCTATTTAATAAGTCTATTTGTTAAGCCTATTTAATAAGTATTTAATGAGCCTATTTAATAAGCCTATTCATTGAGCCTATTTATTGAGCCTATTTAATAAGCCTATTTAATAAGTCTATTTAATAAGCCATTTAATAAGCCTAATTAATAAGCCTATTTAATAAGCCTATTTAATGAGCCTATTTAATGAGTCTATTTAATAAGCCTGTTTAATAAGCCTATTTATCAAGTATTGAATGAGCCTATTTAATAAGCCTAAGTTGCTGAATAAGCCTATTTAATAAGTCTAAGTTGCTGAAATAACGCTATTTAATAAGCCTAAGTTGCTGAAATAAGCCTATTTAATAAGCCTAAGTTGCTAAAATAAGCCTATTTAATGAGGATATTTAATAAGTCTATTTAATAAGCCTATTTAATAAGCCTATTTAATAAGCCTATTTAATACGCCTATTTAATAAACACATTTAATAAGTATTTAATGAGCATTTTTAATAAGCCTATTTAATAAGTCTATTTAATAAGCCTATTTAATAAGTCTATTTAATAAGTCTAGTTAATAAGCCTATTTAATAAGTATTTAATGAGCCTATTTAATAAGCCTATTTATTGAGCCTATTTAATAAGCCTATTTATTGAGCCTATTTAATAAGCCTATTTATTGAGCCTTTTTAATACACCTATTTAATAAGCCTATTTATTGAGCCTATTTAATAAGTCTATTTAATAAGCCTATTTAATAAGCCTATTTAATAAGTATTTAATGAGCCTATTTAATAAGTCTATTTAATAAGCCTATTTAATAGGCCTATTTAATAAGTCTAAGTTGCTGAAATAAGCCTATTTAATAAGCCTAAGTTGCTGAATAAGCCTATTTAATAAGCCTAAGTTGCTGAAATAAGCCTTTTTAATAAGTCTAAGTTGCTGAAATAAGCCTATTTAATAAGCCTAAGTTGTTGAAATAAGCCTATTTAATAAGGCTATTTAATAAGCCTAAGTTGCTGAAATAACGCTATT
>NW_022638542.1:0-24989 GCF_010993605.1 Petromyzon marinus
CCAATACTGAGTTATATATTAACATTGTTTACCAATACTGAGTTATCTATTAACATTTTTTTACCAATGCTGAGTTATATATTAACATTGTTTACCAATGCTGAGTTATATATTAACATTGTTTACCAATACTGAGTTATATATTAAGATTGTTTACCAATACTGAGTTATATATTAACATTGTTTACCAATACTAAGTTATATATAACATTGTTTACCAATACTGAGTTATATATTACATTGTTTACCAATACTGAGTTATATATTAACATTGTTTACCAATACTGATTTATCTATTAACATGGTTTACCAATACTGAGTTATATATTAACATTGTTTACCAATACTGAGTTATATATTAACATTGTTTACCAATACTGAGTTATATATTAACATTGTTTACCAATACTGAGTTATATAAGCATTGTTTACCAATCCTGAGTTATATATAACATTGTTTACCAATACTGAGTTATCTATTAACATTGTTTTACCAATGCTGAGTTATATATTAACATTGTTTACCAATGCTGAGTTATATATAACATTGTTTACCAATACTGAGTTATCTATTAAGATTGTTTACCAATACTGAGTTATATATAACATTGATTACCAATACTGAGTTACATATTAACATTGTTTACCAATACTGAGTTATATATTATTGTTTACCACTACTGAGTTATCTATTAACATTTTACCAATACTGAGTTATCTATTAACATTGTTTACCAATACTGAGTTATATGTTAACATTGTTTACCAATGCTGAGTTATATATTAACATTGTTTTCCAATACTGAGTTATATATTAACATTGTTTACCAATACTGAGTTATATATAACATTGTTTACCAATACTGAGTTATATATTAACATTGTTTACCAATACTGAGTTATATATTAACATTGTTACCAATACTGAGTTATATGTTAACATTGTTTACCAATACTGAGTTATATATTAACATTGTTTACCACATAGCTGAGTTATATATTAACATTGTTTACAATACTGAGTTATATATGAACATTGTTTACCAATACTGAGTTATATGTTACATTGTTTACCAATACTGAGTTATATATTAACATTGTTTACCAATAGTGAGTTATATATTAACATTGTTTACCAATACTGAGTTATATATTAACATTGTTTACCAATACTGAGTTATCTTTTAACATTGTTTACCAATACTGAGTTATATATTAACATTGTTTACCAATACTGAGTTATATTAACATTGTTTACCAATGCCTGAGTTATATATTAACATTGTTTACCAATACTGAGTTATATATTAACATTGTTTACCAATACTGAGTTATATATTAACATTGTTTACCAATACTGAGTTATCTATTAACATTGTTTACAAATACTGAGTTATATATTAACATTGTTTACCAATACTGAGTTATATATTAACATTGTTTACCATACTGAGTTTATATTAACATTGTTTACCAATACTGAGTTTCTATTAACATTGTTTACCAATACTGAGTTATTTTAACATTGTTTACCAATACGAAGTTATATATTAACATTGTTGACCATACTGAGTTATCTATTAACATTGTTTACCATACTGAGTTATCTATTAACATTGTTTACCAATACTGAGTTATCATTAACATTGTTTACCAATACTGAGTTATATATTAACATTGTTTACCAATACTGAGTTATATATTAACATTGTTTACCACTACTGAGTTACTATTAACATTGTTTACCAATACTGAGTTATATATTAACATTGGTCAAATAGCCCAGAAATCCTGTCCTGCTAATCTTCCAGCAAATGGAAGAAGCACTGTGTACTTTTTTTTTATTTAAAGCTTTCGTGAGCAGTAATTCATATTATTAGCTCTCTCCGTAAAGTCACGTTAAAGGGAAACAATAAAATCATACAAATATATAAAACAATATATATTTTATTACTTTATTGTTTCCCGTCACTGTGTACTTGTGAACGCAGTCGTATTTGTTTTGTGTGTATGGGCGAACTTCTTTCGCACAATACGTAGCCAACCGTGTTAACCGGAGGTGCGGGTTGGGGCAAGGATGATAACAACTAACTAACTAACACACACACAGAGCACTTCTAACCAAGTTAAGTTTTCAATCTAGATGTAAGAAGTGAATAGCTCCAGTTCTATACTCTTTGGTTCTTTTGGGTAAAGTCACGTAGGTGAAAATAAAATAACAAAAAATCACGACGTTTCGGCCACAACACAAGCAGCCTTCATCAGGTGAAGGGACGAGACTATCTGGAGGACAGCGCTGGAGTGGAAGAAGCCACGCTTAGATCACGACCTTTAAGCTGTGTGAGAAGAAAAAGACCACGCGCCTTGATAAAGGAATTAGCATATAATTTAGCATTGAAATGGCTCATTGAAATAGCTAAGTTAAAGTATACACATCCGCAGAGGCACCCCTTGACAAAGGAATTAGCATAGAATTTAGCATTGAAATAGCTGAGTGATGTTCTGTTTGAGAGGAGACCTGATGGCTCATTGGGGCATTCTGTCTACAGGAAACCCACCCACACAGATTTCTACTTGAAACCTGATTCCCACCACCACCCAGCCCAAAAGAATTCTCTCATCAAAACTTTATACCATAGGCCTCATTGCATTTCGGACCAACACCACCTGACCAGTGAATTAAAACATGTACACCTGGCCCTCAAAAGGAATGGTTACTCTGACCGTACCATCCGCCAAGCTGTTTCTCCCTCCATACAGAAACAACCACTTGATACTCTGGTCAAAACCATCACACTACCATATATAGCAGGCGTTACTAAAAAGATTTCCAAAATTCTAAACAAACACAAGATCCAGGTCCGGTTCAATACAGTACACAAAATGAAGGATGTCATTCCTGACTTACAGTACCCCGGGGTTTACAAATTGAGTTGTACCTGCGGTGATTGCTATATCGGGGAGACAAAGCGACATGTTTCTGACCGAATTCCCGAACACAAATCAGATTTGAAATACGGCAAAACGAATTCTTCTGCCGTGGCTGATCACTGTTACAACGCTGTGGGTGATCACGATATAATTTTCTCCGATACCAAGGTTCTTTGCAAACCCATGGGTTTTTATCAGAGATTTGTTCACGATGCAATTCAGATCTACAAAAACAGACACAATTTCAACCGAGAAGATGGTTTCAAATTAAGCAACCATTGGAAAGATGTTCTAAATCGAACTAAACATTAAACTAATTTCAATGGTACAGTATATTTTTCAAGTAGTGGTACCCCAAACTTTCGCAGCTCTTATAAATTCCCTTTTCACACCATCAATAGGTAAACTTCCCCCCCCGCGCCAAACGGCAAGTCCACCGGCACGTACACCACCTCTTTTCTAAAATCGGCCAATCAAATGCTATTTTTTATGCTAATTTCTTTGTCAGGACACCTTGTTTGCTCGCACACAGTTTAAAGGCCCGCGGTCTGAGCGTGGTTGTGTTTCCCTAAATTCTCCTGTTTGATTTGTACTAGGTGCCTCGGTGAATGTATTTGCTCTGACTTTAACATAGCTATTTCTGTGACCAGTTACAAGCTAATCACTCATCTATTTCAATGCTAAATTCTATGCTAATTCCTTTGTCAAGGGGTGCCTCAGCGGATGTGTATACTTTAACTTAGCTATTTCAATGAGCCATTTCAATGCTAAATTATATGCAGATTCCTTTGTCAAGGCGCTTTGTTTCTTCTCACACAGCTTAAAGGTCGTGATCTGAGCGTGGCTTTTTTCACTCCAGCGCTGTCCTCCGAGACAGTCTCTGTCCCTTCACCTGATGAAGGCCAGCTTGTGTTGTGGCCGAAACGTCGTGATTTTTGTTTTATTTTTTACTAACGTGACTTTACCGAATAGAACCAGAATATGGATCCTGCAGTCACGAAAGCTTTAAATCTAGAACTGTGAATCCATTTGCAAGTAAACTCACATTTCAACAATGAGGGTTGAAAGCATTAGGCATTAGCTCTGTCTGCATGTCTGTTCTGTTGTAAAGATGATCCAATATGAACACAATTGTAGCACAACAGCTCTGTTGCTATTAGGGACCTAACAATGTTGAAAACTGGCCAACATTGATTAAACGGCCCACTCATGGTCCAGAGCAGAACTCGGTACCACCTAAGGTAGCAAAACTTAAGTCGTACCCATTTATTTGGATGGAAAATGAAAGTAAATTACTTGATAGTCTCACTCATTGCATTTGTTTATCACTGGCCACGTAGAGAAATTGAAACTGCTCAATTTAGGCCACCTCACGTGGTACCGACAAAGGAGACATCTCATGGGCTATGAAAAAATAAGAATAGGTTGTATCCTTTCTGGCAATAAAACAGATCTTAAGATTCATTGAAAAAGGTTTCTGTTTGGTGTTTGAACATGTAAACACCCGTTTTATTGCCAAAAAAGGATCAAATCTATTCTTATTTTGTCATACTTTGATACCGGCAAAACGGTCTCATTTTGAAGCGTCTCATGGACTATTGGATGGGGAGAAAAAAAACGGCGCTAAAAGTCAGCGCCGACCTCTCCTGTCGTGCCCAGTGACGTCATCACGGGCGAAGTTCACCGCGCGAAGTCAAACGCCGCCTCGTGAGCGCTGCTCGAAACACAAAATCATCGCTCGGTGAACATTTCCGAGGACAAACAAACGCATGCCGGGAACCGTGTGAGTTTGTGTTTCTTGTTTCCTCTGTGCAATGTGGGGGAGGGCTTCATCCAGCAGTGGATTGACAAAAGCGCTGTATTCATACTGCACAGGCTACGCTAATGTCACATTTAGGCCCATGGACCGAACAACGCGTCTCTCTTTCTCCATCTGTCTCCATTTTCTCTCTCTTTCTCTCTTCACTGCTGGCCTGTAGGTTTGGGCCGAGTTCCTGCCGGGGATTTGGCTCTTCAGGAGTTGATTCCCCCCGTGGCTTTGTCGGCACGAGGCGACCGCGCGGAGTGTCAAGGGCTCCACCGGGCCCCAAGCCGCTGCCCAGCACCACCGTAGTAGCCAAACCACCGGTGCTCGGCATGGCCTGTATGAAGGTCCTTGCTGGACCTCATGTTGCGCACGGGGTACAACATCGTCAGGAGAACGGACAGAGGAAGTTCGGACCGCCGCCCCGACTGGCAGGGGCCCCCTCCCGCCCGTGGCTGCGAGGTGTTTCTGGTGAGGATCCCGCGCGACCTCTACGAGGACGAGCTGGTGCCCGTGCTGGAGACGGTGGGGAAGCTCTACCAGCTCTGCCTCATGATGGAGCATAGCGGAGAGACCCGCGGCTACGCGTTCGCTACCTACGTGACGCTCGCCCAAGCCACGGATGCCGTCAAGAAACTCGACAAATTCGAGATCCGTCCCGGACGCCGCATTGAGTCTGCTTCAGCGTGGACAATCGCCTGCCTCTTCATTGGGGGGCTGCCAAGAGGACAAGAAGCGAGCGGAGGTGATGATGGCGATGAGCGGTGCCACAGGAGGGCGTGGTGGACGTCAAGATGAGCGTCTGTCGCCGGGACAAAACCCTCAACCGAGGCTACGCGTTCATCGAGTACGGGAGCCATCGCGCGGCCGCCATGGCCAGGAAGAAGCTCCTTCGAATCAACTTCCGGCCATGGGGCCGGACCATCAAGGTGAGCTGGGCCATCCCGGAGTGGGACACGGTGGCTGCGGCCGCGGCAACGGAAGACGAGGAGATGGAGGTGGCGGTGCCAGACCTGCGGCAGCCGGAGTGCACGGGCACCGGCAAAGCCGCACACAGCCTGTTTGAGGGCTGGGGAGCACGCACGTGCCTGTGGTGGGTACCTCGCCACCTGCGGCCCATGCCCGTGGCTCTCGAGGCGGTGCCGGAGGCGGCCGTGCTGTCGTGGGCGGGGCGGCTGCGGATGCTGTGCCGGACCGCCGGCATCAGCTACCCAATATTCGAGCTGCACGCTTACTCGGGGCCCGGGATGCCCGCGGGCCTCCTCTATAAGGTGTCGATTCTCGGGATGGGAGAAGGCGCCGGCATCTTCCCCGCATTTCTGAGCTCCAGCGAGGAGGGAGCACGGGAGGTGGCGTGTCAGCTCGCCTACAACATCCTCAGCAATGCGAATCCCCCGCCTCCGGCCACGCCCTCTCTTGGAACCTTTGAGCAGGTTACACGAGAGGGCGTGGCCAGAGGCGTGGCTAGGCCCCGCCTCCGGCCACGCCCTCTCGTGGAACCTTGGAGCAGGTTACACGAGAGGGCATGGCCAGAGGCGTGGCTAGGCCCCGCCTCCGGCCACGCCCTCTCGTGGAACCTTTCGAGCAGGTTACCGGAGTAACTCGGCTAGCCCCACCTGTTGCCTTTGCCCCAGATGCGCCTCCTTCCCTGATTGGTTGTTACCTCTGTGGCCGTACCCGTGAAGCCCTTGCCAGGCCAGCGGGTGTCACCCTGTCATGTCAGCAGGTGTCACCCTGTCATGTCAGCAGGTGTCACCCTGTGATGTCAGCAGGTGTCACCCTGTGATGTCAGCAAGGTGCACCCTGTCATGTCAGCAGGTGTCACCCTGCTCATGTCAGCAGTGTCACCCTGTGATGTCAGCAGGTGTCACCCTGTGATGTCAGCAGGTTGTCACCCTGGTCATGGTCAGCAGTGTCACCCTGTGATGTCAGCAGGTGGTCACCCTGTCATGTCAGCAGGTGTTACCCTGTGATGTCAGCAGGTGTCACCCCCTGTCATGTCAGCCAGGTGTCACCCCTGTGATGTCAGCAGGTGTCACCCTGTGATGTCAGCAGGTGTTACCCTGTGATGTCAGCAGGTGTCACCCTATGATGTCAGCAGGTGTCACCCTGTGAGGTCAGCAGGTGTCACCCTGTCATTCAGCAGGTGTCACCCTGTCATGTCAGCAGGTCGTCACCCTGTGATGTCAGCAGGTGTTACCTGTGATGTCAGCAGGTCTCACCCTGTCATTACACTTTAATGAAAACCGACAACAGAATCCTTGAAGAAAATAACTAATTCAGGTGTTTGACATGTCGACGCAATTTCGTTTTGAAACTGTAGCGGAGAAAAATATATATTGTTCACATCGCATTCTGTTTTGTCCATGATCTCTGTAACGTGCGACTGCTCTGCAAGCCATGCATTAACCCCTTTCTGTCTCAATTTAATTCCCAGCATGCAATTCTCCAAGCCTAAGATTTTATAAAATCTTTCGCGCAACTTTAATCCTAGTAAATATATTTTTTTCTTTTAAAACACAAGCATTATATTTAGTCTATTGGATGGCTAAAGTATTCTAAGTAAAAATATAAATTGTATTAAACCAATATTAGATCATCGCTATGATAAATATATTTCTACCCCTACAATATACAAATCTACATTGTGCTAATGTTTCAATTCTACTTACAAATATAGTGTCTAGGACACATTTTCAAAAGAAATATTTTCATGTAGCCAGACAATATTTGCACGTGCCCACATAAAAAAAAAAACTTGCAGACTGCATACGTAAACTACGACAACAGAATCCTTGAAGAAAAAACGAATTTAGGTGTTTGACATTTCGTTTTGTACGGGAGAAAAATATATATTGTTCACATCGCATTCTGATGTCAGAACATTTGATTGTTTATCAAATTGAAAAACCCTTGAACAACTTTGCTGCACACGGAGATGTTCGTGCACCGCCTCGTTTTCCACAGCCTCTATCCCGGTGCCATTTGTATTTCAGTTCTGTTCCTTCACCTGAAGAAGGCTACTTGTGTTGTGGCCGAAACGTGATTTTTGTTGTTTTAATTTTTACCTACGTGGTGACTTTACCGAATAGAACCAAAGAGTACACATACAGCTGTTAAGAGGTTGATGTTTTATTCATTTTCAGTTTAGGTGTTTTTTTCCGGTAATGTTTCTGTTGTTAATGTTTCAGTGGAAATAAAGTCCTGAAAAGTCTCTCTCCACTCTCTCTCTCTCCACTCTCTCTCTTCTTTTTTACGATCAGTAGAAACAGGAAGATGCTCGGTGTAGTCGGCTCTTTGCTCCGTTCATCATTTCGTTTTTTTTCGCGTTTTTTTTTTAATGCTTTGCTTTATGTAATCCCCCCCCCCCCCTTTTAAGTGAAAGACCCAAAAATTTTTTTTCCCTTCCCTCTCTCTCTACCCCCCTCTCTGCCTCTCCTCTCTCTCTACCCCCTCTCCGCCCCCCCTCTCTCTCTGGCCCCTCTCTTCCTACTCCATTTGGCTCTCTCTCGCTGTCTCTTTTTTCTTTATAACTACGACAAGTGCTGCATCTGCACGCAGCCCTTCCCACAGTCAAACGGCCTCCGACGGGTAGCTTAGATCTGCATGCAGAGCTCTCCGTCATCTGCCACCGAGCACACGGCCTCCTCCAGCGCCCACTGCTCCTTGAAGGCCGGCACGGCGTGGGTCAGCCGCGCGTGGCGGAACTCCAGCCACACCCTGGCTCCGACCAGAGCGCGGAAGATGCCCAGGCTGCTGGCTGGACGTTGCCCCCTCCAGGGCCACCTTCCTCGCCCTGTATATGGCGAGCTTGGCGTAGCCGAAGAGCACGTTGACCAGCCCCTGAAGATGTTGGGGTCCGTCGCCCTTCGGGTATCCAAAGATGAGGACCGTCGGGGAGAAGTGGAGGCTGAACCTTAGGAGGATGTTTCTCAGGACCTTGAACAGCGAGTCCAGGCTCTTGCACTCCACGTATTGGTGCGCCACCGTCTCCACTTTACCGCAGAACCGGCACTCCGGGGACGTGTCGGTGAAGCGCGCCAGGGGAGACGTTGGTGGTGACGGTGCCGTGGGCGATGCTCCAGCTGAGGTCGCCGATGCGGTTGTACGTCGGTCTGCAGTAGAGTTGCCTCCAGCGAGGCCTCTCCGGAGAGACGCAGGGCAGGGCTTTCCTCCAGGCATGGTCCTTGTGGCTCCTCAGGGTGTCCTGTTGGTGGAACCCGACCATGTAGGAGTAGAGCACCTTCCTCTTTACATTTGCGAAGGCCACCTCCGGTAGGTCTTCTAGCCGGCACAGGTTGTGATCCGCCTTCGTTTGTCGGCATTGGCGATGCAAGTGGCACGACTGAGAGCTCCGGTGGAGGGGGATCGAGAGGGGCCTCGTCATCTCCAACGCCGATGGGGGGCGTTCTCCCCGCTGCCGCTGAGAAGGCCCCCTTGGCTTCGGCCCTGTCTTTGCGGCCATGTCTGCTGGTCCGAGCCACCGGCCCCGTGTTTCAGGCTCCACCAGATCTCCCATCCTGGTGAGCCGCGCGTTGGCGAGGCGCCTCTCCATGCCAGGGGTGGTGGTGGTGGTGGATGGCAGCTTTGTCTGTGGGTTCCTGAGGATCGGTTCGAAGACCAGATCCTCGGCCGATCGCGGTTGGTTCAGCCTCCTGACGGCGAGGGAGCTCCATGTCTGCAGGACGCTTCTGTAGAAGGGTGGCAGCTGTCCCAGTCTCTCTCTCTCTCCACTCTCTCTCTCTCCACTATCTCTCTCCACTCTCTCTCCACTCTCTCTCTCCACTCTCTCTCTCTCCACTCTCTCTCTCTCCACTCTCTCTCTCTCCACTCTCTCTCTCTCCACTCTCTCTCTCCACTCTCTCTCTCTCCACTCTCTCTCTTCCACTCTCTCTCTCCACTCTCTCTCCACTTCTCTCTCTACTCTCTCCACTCTCTTGTCCACTCTCTCTCCACTGTCTCTCTCTCCCCACTCTCTCTCTCCACTCTCTCTCCACTCTCTCCACTCTCTCTCTCCTCCACTCTCTCTCTCCACTCTCTCTCTCTCTCTCTCCACACTCTCTCTCTCCACTCTCTCTCTCTCTCCACTCTCTCTCTCCACTCTCTCTCTCCACTCTCTCTCTCCACTCTCTCCACTCTCTCTCTCTTTTTTTTTGACCTTTGAATCCTTTATTTCCCAGCAGCAAATGCTCTGGTGGTTTCAGTTTTCATACAGCGAGTCTCCAATACACAGATTCCAATACACAAGGTCCATGTGCGTACCGTCACGCGAGCCGTCAACAACAGCCACAGTCAGAAAAAACCGCGTCACCATCAACGCAAGCGTGCATGTCGTTACAAAAGGAAAACATCGTATCGTAATGACACTAAAACAGGAAGCAGAAAACAATCCGTGGCCAGGTGCGACCCACGCACCGCCACCAGACACTGGTGATCCCAGCCATCAACCCAGAGACAGGTCCTCGCGCGTCATCGCGTGCGCAGCAAAAGCAACCGATACAGCCGCTCGCCACCGGCACGGACAAGTGCAAAGAAAACCGCTTCACACCGAGAGAAGTGGTAAAACCCAACCACCCCGGGTCCGGAATCCAACACCCGCGCTGCCCAGGGGGCCCTGCCAGCACGTGAGTGAACACCTGCGCGAAAAAAAACGGCTTCGGGGTCCACGCTCGCCATCGCGCGCGTGACCGACTTGCCATTAGAGCGTAAACCAAACACCCCGATCGCCGCTCGCCTGCGCGCGCATGCCCGGCGTCTCCGAGCAAAAACAACAACAAACCAACAACTACACAGTCCCGGGCCCGCCCGCAGCGCACGACACGGAGATTAACCGCTGTGCCTCGCGAGAGGAGCCGGAAACCTCCCATCGAGCCCAGTAAACCAACTGCAGCACGGGTGGCCGTGCTCAGCGTTCGGTAGGAAAAAAAACGCAGCCACGAGGCGGCATAGAGAGGCAAGTCCGACTAGGCACTGCCTCGACTTTTCAACTGTTCTCGCACGAAACCATTTCACATCTCGCAGAAGGTTTGTCCAAGCTGCGACGCTCCCTCCCGGCCCTGGCGTATCAGCGAGCCGGGTGGTATTTCCGGTGTAACGGGAGGCTTCGCGTCCTGCCGCTCCTGCCCCCGGCAGTCATCGCCCCCGGCGACGATCGGTTCGGCGGCCACCGGGGGGGCCCGGAGAGCGCGCAGCCTCGCCTTTATCCTCATCGACAAATACTTCAGTCTCGCGTAATCCCCATAAGCGCAAGCGCCATCGTCTACGGTGCGGTAGATCTTCCGTGCGGTCGCCAGGAAGGCCACCATGTCGGGGAAGGAAGTCTCGGCGTCCACCCCTCGCCTCCCGCGAGTCGTTCGCACGAAGTCGAGGACGGCTTGCTCGTCGTACTCCTCGCCCTCCCCGTCTCCCCACTTGCCGAACTCGGCGCTATCGTCGTCGGTCAGGTCGGAGTCGTACGACATCGTCGACTCCGATCCCGAGCCCGTCCACGTTCGTTCCTCACCTAGGTCGGAGTCGTAAAACCACCCCTGCTGCACGCCCTCCTGGGGCCCGGCAGCCGCTCCGCCCGTCGACCCGCTCGGGGCTGGGGCCCCCCCCGGCTCGGGGTGGGTCCCAGAATAAGGTCCCGGAATAAACCTTCACAAAACGTGGGGAAAGAGTGATGTTTAATCTCCCCATTGTAACCTCTCTCAGGCCTGGCCTAATTGATGGAAAATCAGGCCTCCATTGTTCCAGGTGTGCAGCGCGGAGCTCCACCTGGATGCGACCTCCTCCGAGCACGCTCAGAGAGAGAGAGAGAGTGGAGAGAGAGAGGAGAGAGAGAGTGGAGAGAGAGAGAGTGGAGAGAGTGGAGAGAGAGTGGAGAGAGAGAGTGGAGAGAGAGAGTGGAGAGAGACTTTTTAGGACTTTATTTCCACTAAAACATTAACAACAGAAACATTACCGAAAAAAAAAAAACTAAACTGAAAATCAATAAAACATCAAACTCTTAACAGCTCTATGTGTACTCTTTGGTTCTATTCGGTAAAGTCACCACGTAGGTAAAAAAGAAAACAACAAAAATCACGACGTTTCGGCCACAACACAAGTAGCCTTCTTCAGGTGAAGGAACAGAACTAAAATACAAATGGCACCGGGATAGAGGCCGTGGAAACGAGTCGGTGCACGGACATCTCCGTGTGCAGCAAAGTTATTCAAAGTGTTTTTTCTATTTGATAAACAATGAAATGTTCTGACATCAGAATGCGACGTGAACAAAATATATTTTTCTCCCGTGCATTTTCATAAAACGAAATGGCGTCGACCATGTCAAAAAAACAGAATTCGTTTTTTTTCTTCAAGGATTCTGTTGTCGGTTTACATTAAAGTGTAATGACAGGGTGACACCTGCTGACATCACAGGGTGACACCTGCTGACATCACAGGGTGCCACCTGCTGACAGGGTGACACCTGCTGACATGACAGGGTGACACCTGCTGACATCACAGGGTGACACCTGCTGACAGGGTGACACCTGCTGACATCACAGGGTGACACCTGCTGACATCACAGGGTTGACACCTGCTGACATCACAAGGTGACACCTGCTGACTTGACAGGGTGACACCTGCTGACATGACAGGGTGACACCTGCTGACATCACAGGGTGACACCTGCTGACATCACAGGGTGACACCTGCTGACATCACAAGGTGACACCTGCTGACTTGACAGGGTGACACCTGCTGACATGACAGGGTGACACCTGCTGACATCACAGGGTGACACCTGCTGACATCACAGGGTGACACCTGCTGACATCACAAGGTGACACCTGCTGACTTGACAGGGTGACACCTGCTGGCCTGGCAAGGGCTTAACGTGGAGAGTCATTTGGTGAGACGGCTGGGAGGCGGTGTCGCGGCGGGGGCTGGGCGCATTCTGAGAGGATTCGCATCGCTGAGGATGTTGTGGGCGAGCTGACACGCCACCTCCCGCGCTCCCTCCTCGCTGGAGCTCAGAAATGCGGGGAAGATCCCGGCGCCTTCTCCCATCCCGGGATCGACATCTTATAGAGGAGGCCCGTGGGCATCCCGGGCCCCGAGTGAGCGTGCAGCTCGAAGGTCGGGTAGCTGACGCCGGTGGTCCGGCACAGCATCCACAGCCGCGCCTGCCACGACAGCATGGCCGCCTCTGGCAGCGCCTCGAGAGCCACGGGCATGGGCCGCAGGTGGAGAGGTACCCACCACAGCCACGTGCTTGCCCCCCAGCACCCAAACAGGCTGTGCGCGGCCTTGCCGGTGGCCGTGCACTCCGGCTGCAGCAGGTCTGGCACCGCCGGCTCCGTCTCCTCCTCGTCTTCCGTTGTCGCCGCTGCCGCCGCGGCCACGGCCGCCCGTTCCGGGATTGCCCAGTCCACCTTGACGGTCCGGCCCCACGGCCGGAAGGCGATTCGAAGGAGCTTCTTCCGGGCCATGGCGGCCGCGCGATGGCTCCCGTACTCGACGAACGCGTAGCCTCGGTTGAGGGTTTTGTCCCAGCAACAGACACTCATCTTGACGTCCACCACGCCCTCTGTGGCACCGCTCATCGCCATCATCACCTCCGCTCGCTTCTTGTCCTTGGCAGCCCCCCAATGAAGAGGCGGCGATTGTCCACGCTGAAGCAGACTGCAATGCGGCGTCCGGGACGGATCTCTACCTTGTCGAGTTTCTTGACGGCATCCGTGGCTTGGGCGAGCGTCGCGTAGGTAGCGAACGCGTAGCCGCGGTTCTCTCCGCTATAATCCATCATGAGGTGGAGCTGGTAGAGCTTCCCCACCGTCTCCAGCACGGGCACCAGCTCGTCCTCGTAGAGGTCGCGCGGGACCCTCCCCAGAAATACCTCGCAGCCACGGGCGGGAGGGGGCCCCCGCCAGTCGGGCGGCGGTCCGAACCTCCTCTGTCCGTTCTCCCGGACGATGTTGTACCCCGTGCGCAACATGAGGTCCAGCAGGACCTTCTTCATGCAGGCCATGCCGAGCACCGGTGGTTTGGCTGCTACTGTGGTGCCGGGGCGGCGCCTTGGGGCCCGGTGGAGCCCTTGACGCTCCGCGCGGTTGCCTCGTGCCGACAAAGTCACGGGGGGAATCAACTCCTGAAGAGCCAAATCACCGGCAGGAACTCGCTCGGGCCCAAACCTACAGGGGATAGGAAGAGAGAGGGAGGGAGAGTGGAGACAGAGATGGATGGAGAGAGAGAGAGACGCGTTTAAGCAGAGCTACCTATATAAACTCATAATAAAGGTTTTTGGGTTAGATCGCGTTATTTATGATTGTGTCGTAACCCTCCACCACCCGACATGGCCAATCAGCAAAAAAAAGTGTCACGTTGACAAAAGACAAATAATTCACATTAAAACCATCTTTTTGGTTTAGATATGTGGATGACACTTTGATTGTCTGGCCACATGCTAAAGATACACTTAATGATTTTCTAAATCATCTCAATGCACAAAACCCGGCCATGCAGTTCACCATGGAAATGGAGGTGAATAACACACTCCCATTCCTAGATATTTTGCTTGGACATGGCCTAAACGGTAAAATAACACACAGCGTTTACAGAAAGCAAACGCACACTGATGCCTATCTGAATGCAGATTCACATCATCATCCAGCTCAGAAATCCTCTCTTATCAAGACGCTCATACATCGGCCTAAAACAGTGTCAGATGGTGAAAGTCTAGTGAGAGAGATCAAACACGTTAAAGACGCACTACGACAGAATGGCTACAATAATGCTCAAATCAACAGAGCACTGAATGCCAAATCACGATCGCAAAGCAATACTGCTGAAAGCGGTCAGATTGTTAAAACAATAAAAATTACATATATCTCAGGAGTAACTGACAAATTAGCCCGTGTTTTGCAAAAGCAAACATTACAGTAAGATTTGGTACAGTACACAAAATTCAAAAACTAGTATCTTGCACTACAGACGCATTACCTAAATTATCAACAGAAGGTGTATATCGGATTAATTGTTTATGTGGCAGATGCTATATTGGACAGACGGGACGTAACATCAGCGTAAGACTAAAAGAACATCAAAGAAATACTAAATTATCTCAAACACAACTGTCGGCAGTGGCAGAACATGCTTGTCAACAAGGACACTCAATTGATTTTGATAACGTTGAAGTGTTGTGTAAAACTAATTATTACTGGCAAAGACTAATTAGAGAATCCATTGAAATTGAGAGGAATAAAAATAACTTTAATCGCTCTGACAGCTACAGGCTTAGTGCGGCCTGGAAGCGTATTATTAAATAATACACATTACAATTCCTTATAGGGGAAATACATACTAATTAACGGATTACTAACATAGCATATAATCACTAACACACATTACATCTAATTACTAATCTACAACTCATTACTAATCATAACCATTGACCGATTGCCAATCGATTTTATAATTACAATACCCGCCCCCCCCTCTCCGCCTCTAATCACTGCACCTGATATGAGTTAAAATCATGACGTCACCCTGCTGCTGCTCCTATATAAAACCGGGAGCAAGTGGAGAGGGCTTTACCATTCTGGCGAATTGCCTCTTGATGATGATGCTGGATGTATTTACGAGCGAAACGTCACAGTACTACTCAAACTGTAAATGTTGTGGATTCACTCTTCAACACACCCGTGAGCTAAAGTAGTGAACTATTTGTCTTTTGTCAACGTGACACTTTTTTGCTGATTGGCCGTGTCGGGTGGTGGAGGGTTACGACACATTTATAAATAACGCGATCTAACCCAAAAACCTTTATTATGAATAATATTGGTCGCGAAAGCCTACGTGTTAAACTATATAAACTCGAAAAATCACAATGAACTTAAAGAGAAACCCAAGAAACTGTGTCCTCACTTTTGTACCGCCCTGTATAATAATCATTACCCCTCACCCCCTGTACATCCCCCCCACCCTCCGCAGCACCCCTCCTCACTCATCCACTCACTCACCGAGTCGCTCACACATTCACCCACCCATTTACTCACCCACTCACTCAGCCACTCACCCAATCACTCACCTGCTGGCTCACTCACTCACTCACTTGCTCACTTACTCGCCCACTCACTCAGCCACTCACCCACCCACACACTCACCCAACCAATCATACACTCACTCGTCCAGTCGCTCACATACTCATCTACACACTCACGCACCCACACACTCGCCCAGTCGCTCCCTCACTCACACACTCAACCCATTCGCTCACACACCCACCCACTCACTCACCCAGTCGCACACACACTCACTCACACACTCACTCACACACCCACTCACTCACCCAGTTGCTCACTCATTCACAGTCACCCACCCACTCATCCACCCACACACTCACCTAGTCGCTCACCTAGTCGCTCACACACTCACCTCACACACTCACTCACCCACTCACCCACACACTCACTCACCCAGTCGCTCACACACTCACCACCCACTCACCCACCTACTCACCCACCCACTCACCCACTCACCCAGTCGCCCACACATTCACCTCACCCACTCACTCACCCAGTTGCTCACCCAGTTGCTCACTCACTCACACAGTCACCCACCCACTCATCCACCTACACACTCACCTAGTCGCTCACCCAGTCGCTCACACACTCACCTCACACACTCACTCACTCACCCACTCACCTGCACACTCACTCACCCAGTCGCTCACACACTCACCACCCACTCACCCACCCACTCACCCAGTCGCCCACACACTCACCTCACACACTCACTAACTCACCCACTCACTCACTCACCCACCCACACACTCACTCACCCAGTCGCTCACACACTCACCACCCACTCACCCACCCACTCACCCAGTTGCCCACATGCTCACCCACTCACTCACCCACTCTCTCAGCCACTCACCCACTCACTCACCCGCTCGCTCACTCAGCCACTCACCCACTCACTCACCTGCTCGCTCACCCAGCCACTCACCCAGCCACTCACAACAATCGCCACTAATTGGCGGTGACGTCACCACGACGCTTGTGCCAGGGTCACGTGGTTAGCGGTAATCAATTAAAGGTGGAGGGGTTAATTAATTGAAGGTGGAGAGGGGCTTAATTAATTAATTACTATAATCTTAGTTTTTTCGGTAAAGTCACGTTGAAGAGAAACAACAAATAATATAATATATATAAAACAATAAAAATTCTCACGACGTTTCGACCATACTCAAACGGTCATCTTCAGGTGTGTTGGTTTGCATACATTTATTTTTAAACGGCGCATTTATTTATTTATTATAAAAAAAACCGTTGGCGTCACGCACAGCGATTTGGCAGTTTGCCCAGGACTAGTCCATCTACATTTTGAAAAGAGGAGGGGGGAGACGAAATTTTTTTAATGTATGCTGTCTGAAAGCCACTGTAAGCGTGAACAATCAATTAAGAACTGAAATGGTTTATCAAATCTTTCCAATGATTGCTAAGATAGAATCCATCTTCTCGGTCATGACCGTTTGACCATAACTCAAACGGTCATGACCGTTTGAGTTATGGTCGAAACGTCGTGAGAATTTTTATTGTTTTATATATATTTTGTTATTTTGTTGTTTCTCTTCAACGTGACTTTACCGAAAAAACTAAGAATATAATTTATTCAGTTGGAGAGCAGCTCTTGGGAGGGAAGTGACGTCATACTACTTCCTGCTGTCGCGAGGTAACAGGAAGCTGCCGTGTGCGCGCTTGCACTGAAATCCGAGGTGAGAAATTCTCATGGTTCTGGTGGTGGTTGTGGTGGTGGTTGTTGTTGTTTACCAAGGTAGAGCCTCTCTCTCGTAGGGATGTCAGTTGAGTAGCAGCGAGCATGGGAATTGATGTCCAGGTTGGAACTTTACAACGCGGGGCCTAGCCACGCGGGGCCTTGCCTCCTGCCCTCGCCTGATTGCATTCACTTTAATTATCTCGCTTAAGTTTAATTTGTCTTCACCCCGGCTCGCCACTTTGTAACTTTTTTTATTGTCAATATTCACGCAGTTTTTATTTTCGTTCTTTTGTTAGCAGGCCAAGCCCGCTTGAGCTGCTATACCGCTCTTGTTATCAGAAGCGACCTGCCCACAACACAAGGTGAGGCTTTGTCAACGTGTGTGAATGTTTTGACTTAAAACTTTGGTGACTGCAGGAATTAATATTCTTGGTTCTTTCGGTAAAGTCACGTAGATAGAAAATAACAATAAAATAACAGATAATAATTTTTCTTTTTTTACAATGAAGCAAAACACCCCACAACGTTTCTATGGCAACATTAATGTTGAAGATGCGAGGGCTTACAGGAATATTTATGACATTTGCCCTCTCATTGCGTGCCATGACAGTGCTGTTTGCACAGTCACACATAGTCACTGTAAGATGTTTCTCTTGGTCGTGTTTTTGTTTTTTTTGCTTGTTATGGTTGCACCCGATTCAAGAGCCGAATGGCTCACGGGACTATAACCAAAATAAATCAACTGAAAATCAAAAAACTGAAACCACGTGATGAATTTTGGGAAAGTTTTTCACTGCATCTCCAAATATATATAAAAGGCAAAGTTGTGATTGTGTGTGTTGTCTGTTCAAAATGTTTAGCGTACTTCCCAACATGCAACAAACTGGAAATTTGCCATGTGGGTACTTTCCAGACTGTACACCGTGCAAACTTTATACAAATACACTTTTGTGTTTTATTGGGGGGGGGGGGGAGGGGAGCTCAATAATGTATAGATTTTTTGCACGGCTAGTGAGCTGTGACGTCAAATCTGTCACGTGACCCTCGCATGTGGAAGCGTCACGCATTGTAGTGTAGCGGTTAGCATTGTCTGTGTGTCTGTGTGTGTGTCTGTGTGTGTGTGTCTGTGTGTGTGTGTCTGTGTTTGTGTCTGTGTGTGTGTATCTGTGTGTGTCTGTGTGTGTGTCTGTGTGTGTGGAAGCGTAACGCATTGTAGTGTAGCGGTTAGCGCTACGCTACGCTACAAACCCGGCGACCCGAGTTCGATTCCCGCACACGGCCACCACCGGCGACGATTATTTGAACCGCTTCTGGGCCTCCCCTAGGTCGACTCAGCCTCAAACGAGTAACTGTTGCGATGTAAACATCGCCACTGGGGAGACAAAGGCGGCCGGACGTGGTGGATCCAAGTCCCGGGCGAAGCCGCGTAGTACAGCTAGTCGTGAATATATGAATGAATATAGACGTGTAAGTCACGTGTGACTGTATATATGCATTCCTCCATGGCTCGATACTGACGTGTAGATGGTGTGGATATTCTTATTTTCTGTCTGCAGCTGACGCTGGTCTGATGGAGCAAAGGCCCTCAGCGCAGCAGCTCGGTACGACAAGTCAACAATGCGACCAGCGTGCATACAGCACGGATCGGACTGGAAATTTGACACAGCACCAGAGAACTCGCACAGGAGGGAAACCCTTCAAATGTACTGTGTGTGACAAGGCATTTTCAGATTCATTTGCTCTGAAAACACACCAGAGAACACACACGGGAGAGAAACCCTTCAG
Source organism: Petromyzon marinus (assembly GCF_010993605.1). NCBI lineage: Eukaryota > Metazoa > Chordata > Hyperoartia > Petromyzontiformes > Petromyzontidae > Petromyzon > Petromyzon marinus. Next base: position 19,265 of record NW_022638542.1, read on the forward strand.
GTGCAGTGTGTGTGGGAAGACATTTTCAGATTCATCTACTCTTAAAAAACACCAGAGAACACACACAGGAGAGAAACCCTTCAGGTGCAGTGTGTGTGGGAAGACATTTTCACAGTCATCTCCTCTTGTAACACACCAGAGAACACACACGGGAGAGAAACCCTTCAGGTGCAGTGTGTGTGGGAAGACATTTTCAGATTCATATACTCTTAAAAAACACCAGAGAACACACACAAGAGAGAAACCCTTCAGGTGCAGTGTGTGTGTGAAGGCATTTTCATGGTCATGTGCTCTTAAAACACACCAGAGAACACACACGGGAGAGAAACCCTTCAGGTGCAGTGTGTGTGGGAGACATTTTTCATGGTCATCTGCTCTTCAACACACCAGAGAACACACACGGTGAGCAACCCTTCAAGTGCAGTGTGTGTGGGAAGACATTTTCAGATTTATCTACTCTTAAAACACACCAGAGAACACACACGGGAGAGAAACCCTTCAAGTGCAGTGTGTGTGGGAAGGCATTTCCATATTCATATAATCTTCAAAGACACCAGAGAACACACACGGGAGAGAAACCCTTCAAGTGCAGTGTGTGTGGGAATGCATTTTCACGGTCATCTTGTCTTAAAACACACCATAGAACACACACGGGAGAGAAACCCTTCAAGTGCACTGTTGGAAGGCATTTCCAGATTCATATAATCTTCAAAGACACCAGAAAACACACATGGGAGAGAAACCCTTTAAGTGCAGTGTTTGTAGGAAGGCATTTTCACGGTCATCTGCTCTTAAAAAACACCATAGAACACACACGGGAGAGAAACCCTTCAAGTGCAGTGTGTGTGGGAAGCCATTTTCACAGTTATCTGCTCTTAAAACACACCAGAGAACACACACGGGGGAGAAACCCTTCAAGTGCACACTGTGTGGGAAGGCATTTTCACAGTCATCTGCTCTTAAAAAACACCAGAGGACACACACGGGAGAGAAACCCTTCAAGTGCAGTGTTTGCGGGAAGACATTTGCACATTCATCAAATCTTCAAGTACACCAGAGAACACAGAAGCATCAGAAGATCCACAAGGAGTGGCGTCTGAAATCAGCTTGTGAAAGTCAAAGTGCCGCAATGAGCCCATCCCTCATGAAACACGAACCGGAAGAAAATCCCAGCTTGGACACTTATGAAGGTATCGAGGTGAAATATGAAGAAGTGAAGGTGAAATATGAAGAGGTGATGGTGAAATGTGAAGAGGTGATGGTGAAGAGCGAAGAAGTGAAAGTAAAATGTGAAGGTGAAGATTCAACTCCAAAATGGGACCTTCACATCGTGAAGCAGGAGGAGAATTCTGACTGTGAGGCAGAGTGAGGCAACTCCCAGCAGTTTGTGGAAGTGGAGGTGTGGGTGGACTTCCTCCGAGGCAATACAAAAAGTCAAGTGGAGACCCGGTAGATGTGTAAGCCAGAGACGATGTTGCTCCAATAGATGCACCTTCGTCACAGGCCTTTAATGACAAGAACGTGAAGTTGAACACTTTGTGGGCCCATGGGTTGGGTAGATCTGTAACCAGGAGCGAGAGACAATAAGCTCCCTAGCATTCACTATGTTATAACAATTGCATTTACACGGTGGTCTTGCTTTTATCGCCTCAGCAACTCAAAGTTTCGTGTCGTACCTCGTCTGAAACACTCGAAGAGCAATCCCCAAGAAGCAGCTGCCCCCTGTGTGGCACAAGGTGGTGGCCCTGCACCGGCCTGCATGTGGACAAGAGCCTGTCAGTAGGGGGCGATGATTGATGCGTCATCTCAGTTGTGTAGTTTGTAGGCAATCTTAATTCGAAGCTGTCGTGACTGCAGGAATCCACACTCTTGAGTTATTACGGTAAAGTCACCACCGTGGGTAGAAACATAACAGATCACGGCGTTAGATCACAACACAAGCAATCGTCATCAGGTGGGACAACCACAGCAAGAGAAACTGCTGAAGTAGTAGGCGCCCTACTCCAGCAGTTTCTCATTGCTGCTGTGCTTGTCCCACCTGATGACGATTGCTTGTGTTTGCCATCGAAACGCCGTGATTTTATTATTTGTAGCGTAATGTTTAGAATTTTGCTACATTTTGACCCAGACGCCAGCATGCAACGGCCTACTCGTTTTGAATGACGCAACAATAGTATGTTGTACATATGTAGTGTTGTAAGGACGAGCAGACTTCTTATGGAGGCACACTGTTTATTGTATTATTTCCTTATACAATGCTTAACACACACAGAGGGATATTCGGTCCCCTCACCCGATACCCTAGGGAGGTACAGCCTCCGGACTTGGCGGGACTCACACGTCTACCGCTAACCTCCTTGATACCTAAGGAGGTACAACCTCCGGACTTGGCGGGACTCACACGTCTACCGCTATCCTAGTCCTCCGGCTAGGACCTAGGGGAGGCTATCTGACCCACCGCTGGCCCGGTGGGTCCTGACCACTGGGTATGCCGAGCCTTAGCCCTTAGAAGGGCTGAAAGGCTGGTCCAGGGTCCTAGCTAGGCTTCAGCCCAGTCTTCTGTCTTCGTGCAGGGAGAGAACTCCCCGAGGTCCGTTGGGTCACCCGTCTTATACCCCTTCGTGGCCAGGCAGAACCAATCACACATTCCCACGTGGAACTGTCTGATTGGTTCGCCCCAAACCCTGGCCACGATCCGTTTCACCTCGACTGACCCCAACCGTTGTACCCAGGGGTAATGCTGCACCGCCCTGGTGGCAACGCAGGTTACGCAACAGCGCGTAGTTAACACCTCTACATCACCCCCTCCTTCGGAAGCCCCAGCCGTCCCGGCTGCAACAATGGGAAACTTCCGAAATTACCAATGGTAGAAGAATTGTGAGTGTGCCTCACGAACAACAAGAACAATTAAACCCCTATAAATACCCCCCTTACAACATAACGTATGTACAAGGCACTAGACATGCCAAAAAAACATTATAACAACCGGCGAGATTTCGCGCGCGTGCGTTTTGCGGGGCCATCGTAGGGGATGGCAGGCTTTGTCGGCGGCACAAGGGAAGGAGGAGGATGAGCCAGAGCATCCGGTGGGCCTTTATGCATCTCCACGGGGACACCTGCTGCTCCACGGTCCATTGAGGCCGAACGTGGCCTGCATGGGGCCGTCACTCCCACGTCTTCTGCAGGAGGAATGACACGCCTGCGCTGTGGGTTAGGCACCAACGGGGCAACATCCGGCTCGTCGGACGCGTCGCACACTCGGCCCCCATGTCGTGTGTGTTGTGGAGGGACGCGTGGCGTGACGAAGGGTTTTAACCGAGAAGGGTGAACGCACCAGCGACGCCGTCCCCAGCTAATTTTAACACATTGGGGACGCAGGACTTCCACTACCTCAACCGGGCCTCGCCATGGTCTGAGGAGTTTGGCCGATGTGGACACCGGCACCTGGGGGCAGTGGAGCCATGCCCTGTCTCCCGGTGCCCACCGATGCGTGTACGACCGAGGGTCCCGCAGTCGCAAATTCGCCCGTTGGCGGGAAGCCGAATTTTCAATGGCGGCCTCCCGTGCCTCGGCCAACTTACGGAGGTTGAATCGCAAGTGGTCAACGAGCTTTGACTTTTGCGGTGGCTGTTCGATTTCCAGCCGAACGTCGGCAGGAGGAAAGGCATCCCTGCCGTACATTAGAAAGAACGGGGAAAATCCCGTCGCCGCGTGAGGTGCCATACGGTATGCGGCGAGGACCCCCGGAACCTGCAAGTCCCAATCGAGGTGGGATTCATCGACCTGATGGCATAACATAGCGGTGAGAGTTCTATGAAGGCGCTCCACCATGCCGTCGGTCTGGGGATGGTAGGGCGAAGTGCGCACTTTCTTAGTGCCCAACAGGCGGCACACATCAGTCAGCAAGGCTCCTGAAAAATTTCTTCCCTGATCGGTCAGCAACCGTTCTGGTGCGCCCTTGTCCAGGACGTAGCCTTGAACAAAGGCGTCCACAACGGCCGCCACCGACTGGTTGGGGAGGGCCCAGGCCATAGGCCACCGTGTAAAATACTCTACCCAAACCAGAAGGTACTTATTACCCCGTGGCGTAGTAGGAAAAGGGCCCAAAATATCGAGAGCCACCAACTCATTTATACGAGAGACCGAAATGGGTTGCAGGGGTGGACATGCCGGTTTAGCCGGCGGTTTACGTTGCGCACAATGGGTGCATCCCAGCAAAATGTCAGTGACGTCGCGCAGCATGCCCGGCCAGAAAAATTGCAACCGCAACAACCCAATGGTCTTATGAACACCCAGGTGCAATAAACGCTCATGCGCCGCCCATACGGCCTTGCATCGCAAGGCGGATGGCACGACGATTTTATGTTGACATGAGTCAGCATCCCAATGCATCAAGCCACGCTTCATGACAAATGAATTAAATTTGCCCTGTCTTGGAACCGCATTATTCGCGTGGCGACGCAACCTCAATAATGACATGTCCTCGCCCTGGTGCCGACCCCATTCGGCCAAAGTTAGCCCCAGCAAATCGTCACTGGCCATTGGATCTGCATGATCCAACATCGGCGCTGAGGCGGCGGGAAGTGCGGCTGACACCGTTGTGAGAGGCGCGACCTGCGCAGGCAGTGGCGGCTTACAACGGCCCGAGCCCAAAAAACACGCACATTTTTGAGCCGGCGGAAGGCGAGACAACGCATCGGCATTCGTGTGTTGTGCACCCCTACGGTAAGTGACATTGAAATCGTAGTCCTGAAGGACTTCGAGCCACCGAGAAAGCTGCCCGGACGGTTGGTAAACCCGCAGAGCGTACTGTAAAGCCGAATGATCAGATCGCACGGTAAAATGCTGACCATACAGGTACGGCCTGTATTGCTGAATAAAAAAAACAATGGCCAGCAGCTCACGTCTGGTCACACAGTATCTTTGTTCAGCAAGAGACAAGACTCTGCTACCATAGGCAACAACCCTTTCAATGCCATCAACTTTTTGTGACAGAACACCCCCAATCCCCGTATTGCTAGCGTCGGTGTCCAACACGAATGGCACGGAAAAATCGGGGTACGCAAGGGACGGTGCCGTCACGAGCGTTCCGCAAGGAGTCGAACGCAGCCTGTTCTGCGTCCCCCCAATGAAACGCCACCCCTTTTGACGTAAGGGCGTGGAGCGGCTTGGCAATCGTCGCGAAGCCAGCAACAAACCGGCGGTAGTACGACGCAAAACCAATAAAACTACGAACATCGCCCGCAGATGTAGGGGTCGGCCAATGTTGAACACATTTGGTTTTTTCAGGGTCGGTAGAAATGCCCGAGCGGCTAACTATGTGGCCCAGATAGCGCACAGACTCACGCAGAAGGTGACACTTCTGCGGCTTGAATTTCAAGTTAGCGGCCCGCATTTTCAAGAAGACAGCACGCAACCGTTCGATGTGTTCGCCGAACGTGCGGCTAAAGACGATGACGTCGTCAAGATAAATGAGACATGAGTCCCACTGGAGCCCAGCGAGGACCAGCTCCATGAGCCTCTGGAACGTCGCTGGGGCCGAGTGGAGACCCATGGGCAATCTATTAAACTCGAAAAGGCCCTGTGGTGTCCGAAAAGCAGTCTTAGGTTTTGACGATTCGTCGAGGGGGAGTTTCCAAAACCCCGACAGAAGGTCCAAGGTGGAGAAATAGTGCGCCCCTGCCAGGGCATCCAATGACTCGTCCATACGAGGGAGAGGGTAGGC
>NW_022638543.1:0-24997 GCF_010993605.1 Petromyzon marinus
GAGCACGCCTGGGAGGGTCCGCTTGCCACGACGTGCTGCCACAGTGAAAGTGGAGCCAACTCCAGCACCTGCCGTGAGGCCACAGGGTTCAGGGTGCCAAAGAGACGTCTTGGGAGCTGCAGTACATGGTACGAGCCCCCTGAGCCCACTTAGTCGACTTGGATTCATGCTGAGACTTCAATGGAACGTCATCCGCCGTCCTAACAGTTCCCAGTTCTCACTGTTCGTACGCAGGCCGCTAGTATTGGGAACTGTAGTGGTCAAGTAAATGAAGAGCAGGCTAATTAAAGATGCATGCAGACTTGTGTTTATTTTGGCCAAGTTACATGAACAGCCTGTTCACAATCACTGCCAATGGATGGAAAACACCCCGACTCCTCCCTTACAAACTCGTCGAACCTCCACCTCGCCAGGCATGCAGCGTGCACGTGCAAGTACTAAAGCGGAGCGTAACGAGCGCGCGAGTGTACACATACTTAAACCACTTTCCTCAACACCCGTGTACAAAACCCAGAGTTAATTACCATACCCCTCTTTCCACTAGCGATATTAGTCGGCCGCCATATTGGATGGTTTTTCCACTAGCCATTTGCCGGGCAGAGCCAGAACCGAGCAGCGGTACGCGGGCCTCACGATACATTCTTAGGGAACTTGATGCGATGGACGTGGCCCCTTACTCGTTCGCCGCTTGTTGCAGAGGTTCGTGGTTTGGCTCAATCAGCCGCCCCGATTATTACAATGCCGGTGTAACAAACGGAAGAATACCATGCTATCTGCTGAAGTGGACGTTGAGTATCCCTTGATGCGAGTCACAAGAATGGCCAAATGTGTGTGGGCATTAGGGTCCAAATCTACGAAATGCAAAAAAATGCCCGCAAGTAACTCATTTGGGACGATGCAAAGGGATCATCGCTCCCTTTTGGCAAAATGATTCCCTCAGTTCATGGTTGCAAATGAGACTCATTCTGGCCTCTTGCTCTCACCGAGTTAAGTACACTTCATTAATCTGGCTCATGGCCAAGCAAGGCCAGGGCAAATGATTTGTTCATCGTGTGTGACGTCAGTTAGTACGCTGTGAGGACAGTGTCACCGCGTCATCTACATGCGACTCAACATAGTCAATTGCGTATGACGTCAACAGCGCGGCTCGGATTCTGTCATGGAAAAAACAGCCTGGGTGGCTCTGCTCTGTCGAAACTCAAGTCTATAGTGGAAGAGAGATACAAGTAAGCAAATGCTGAATCGTGTTCAGACTTTGTAGCTCATAATAGTGCGCTACTGCACAGGGGTGGGCAAACCACTTTGCTAAAAAGTAGCATGTACTAATTCTACAAATCGATTAAAAAAATAGTTTCTATCCTTGACTCTCTACTCATCAAAGTCATATCTCAACGTGTCCCCCCTTTCATTAACAGGGCTTCAATTCATGCCACCGTCAATGCCTCCAGTATTTCTCATGCCCTCAAGAATGCTGCTGGTAGCTCCTATCCTCAGTCTTTAATGCTAGGCCCTGACATTTTGGAAAATGTCCATTGCATCTCAAATCTAGCTTGAAAAGTACTCGAAAGGGTTACGAAGTAACAGCTCAAACAATGTCCTCTATAGTGGCCTCCACAGCCACGTAAGCCTGGTTTTTAGCCAAGGACAATCTGTATAAAGACACCCCTCCTACGTGTGGACAGTTATTGTTTCTCCCCTGATCATGGGTCTTTCGTCTAGTTTTTCCAGACTAGGTTATAGGCATTGCATAACTACCACCGCCTTTGGATAATCTTGTGGGAGACTGAATGCCAGTTATTGTAAGATTTGGGCTGTGAGGTGACCAGCATTCGTAGTACAAATTCTTGATTCTATCTATTACTGGACATTAATTCAGTAAAGCGCTAAAAACGCATGGCTTTCATTACGCGATTAAGAACGTAGACAATGTGGGTTTTAAAAATAACCTTGAAAATTAGTGAATGGGCCGGTGTTATTTATTAACGTATTTCTCAACACACGTTGGTCACGTCACACGCATCTCCACAATGCAGCCTGTTTCATGCACGGCGGTCACTCATCCTAGAGCAGTGGTTCTTAACCTGGGTTCGATCGAACCCCAGGGGTTCGGTGAGTCGATCTCAGGGGTTCGGCAGAGCCCCCGCCACGGAGGTCCGGACACACTTGAATTATTGTGTAAATTTGTGATGACACACACGGCCCGCTTGGCCATCACTGGCTGCAGATGATCATGCTACACTGCTTGGCCAATCAGCGCTGCGGGGAATTTAGTGCGTACTCAGTAGTCAACGTGTGACTGTTGTTGTCGTACGTCGTGTGATTTCTTTAATATTTTATCCATACTAACTATGTCGGGCAAAAGAAGAAAGTGGTCGGACGAATATGTACAACATGGATTCTCATGTATCACGGAACGTGATGGGAGTGAGCGTCCTATCTGCATGATTTGCAACGCCAAGTTGAGCAACTCTAGTCTTGCACCGGCAAAACTAAAGGAACACTTCTTGAAGCTGCATGGAGACGGGGAATACAAGAACACAACACTTGCTGAATTCAGGGTGAAGAGAGCCAGATTCGATGAAAGGGCCACTCTGCCTGCTCTTGGATTTGTACCTGTTAACAAACCGATCCTGACAGCATCGTACGAAGTTGCTTACCTGATCGCAAAGCAGGGCAAGCCACACACCATTGGTGAAACACTTGTGAAACCAGCTGCATTAAAGATGGCGAATCTGATACTCGGAACAGCGGCCGAAGGTAAATTATCCCAAATTCCCCTTTCAAATGACACCGTCAGTGACAGAATAGAAGACATGAGTAAAGACATCTTGGCTCAAGTAGTCGCGGATCTGATTTCAAGCCCGGCAAAATTCAGCCTTCAACTCGACGAAACCACAGACGTTTCTGATCTAAGCCAGCTTGCTGTTTTTGTACGCTATGTGAAAGACGACATGATAAAAGAAGAGTTTTTATTTTGTAAGCCTCTTACAACAACAACGAAGGCAGCCGATGTGAAGAAGCTTGTGGATGACTTCTTCAGAGACAACAATCTTTCATGGGATATGGTTTCTGCAGTTTGTACGGACGGAGCTCCAGTCATGCTGGGAAGAAAGTCTGGTTTTGGTGCGCTAGTAAAGGCCGATGCACCACACATCATTGTGACGCATTGTATTCTGCACAGGCATGCGTTGGCAACAAAAACCTTACCTCTAAAAATGGCAGAAGTATTAAAAACTGTGGTGGAATGTGTGAACTATGTGCGAAAAAGTGCTCTGAGGCACCGCATCTTCAGTGAGCTGTGTAAAGAAATGGGCTCTGAATTTGAGGTACTTCTGCTCCATTCTAATATTCGGTGGTTATCCCGGGGACAGGTGCTGAATCGTGTTTTTGCCATGCGTGTGGAATTAGCCCTGTTTTTGCAAGAGCACCAACACTGCCATGCAGATTGCTTCAAAAATCCTGAGTTCATTCTCATTTTAGCGTACATGGCTGATATATTCGCAGCTCTCAATCATCTCAATCAGCAGATGCAGGGTGGTGGAGTCAATATCATGGAAGCGGAAGAACACCTGAAGGCTTTTAAAAAAAAGCTACCGTTATGGAAACGACGAACAGAGAACAATAACTTCGCAAACTTCCCGCTTCTGGACGACTGTGCAAGTAAGATCGAAGATGTGTCTGGAATCGGAGATATTTCTGTATCCACGGAACTGAAGCAAACAATTGCCACGCACTTAGATGAGCTTGCAAAGTCTCTCGACGGATATTTCCCTACAAGAGAGTCATATCCAGCATGGGTGAGACAGCCGTTCACGTTTGCTGTTGAAACAGCAGATGTCAATGATGAATTCCTCGACGAAATCATTGAAATTCAGCAGAGCCAGGTTCAACAGCAACTCTTCAGAACAACAACGCTCTCAACGTTTTGGTGTCGACAAATGAACAAGTATCCAGTTATTGCTAAGAAAGCCCTGGATTTTTTTTATACCATTTGTTACAACATATCTTTGTGAGCAATCCTTTTCGAGGATGCTGGACATAAAAACGAAGAAAAGGAACAGACTTTGCTGTGAAAATGACATGAGAGTGGCACTTGCCAAGGTGAAGCCACGCATATCTGAACTGATCTCTCAAAGGCAACAGCAGAAGTCACATTGATTTCCAGATATGTAATTTGTTGTGAGTTTATGCATTGTGTTGGTTTTATTCTTTGAACAAGGTAATGTTCATGCACGGCTCATTTTGTGTACCAGCAAAAAACATATCTATGTCTTGAATTTGAAAAAAATCACATTTTATTTTTCACTAAAGAGGGGTTCGGTGAATGCGCATATGAAACTGGTGGGGTTCGGTACCTCCAACAAGGTTAAGAACCACTGTCCTAGAGCTAGCCAGGCTCTTACTGCTTAGCTGCTGAGATCGGGCACCCATTCCGGGCCATTTATCACGAGCTATGCCGAGTGTGGGCAGCCAGAGGTGTGGTGGCACAGCAGCATCAATTGTACCACTGCTGTGCCCTCACGATTATGCCTCCCCTGCCTTTAGACAATCCGCACGAACCAGCGTGGTGAAGTATGGTCAAATAGCCTGCCCCCCCCCCCAACAATGAGTGCAGTGTAGGCATTGGCATAATTCACGGGGAGCAGGACTCACGGTTCGTGCCACTGGGTACTGTGCAGGCCGTGGGGGTGCGGAGTTCTCTCCGCGTCCGAATCCGGTGCCAACCCTCCACCCCCGAGGTTGGGATGAACGAGACGGTGGAGCTGGCGGGAGTGTAGAAGTATATACCCATCTTCTTGGTTCTTTCGTTAAAGTCACGTTGAGCTTCCTTCGCGCCGTACGTAGCTAACTGAGATCATCCAAGTGCCATTGAATGCGTCGCCACTCACCTGACATTCAGTTTCCCCAAAATGATGTTATTCTTTGACTAAACTACTAAACAGTAACACATTTTAAAAAGGAATTATTTGTTTGTTAACACATTAAAGTGTACAAAAAGCTAAATAATAACAATAATTAAGAAAATTCAGAAACCCAAACCCAATTAACCTGCACCAAAAGCATTGAGGTGCTTCTGTGCACGTTGAAGAGTGACAGTGGCCAGCAATCTGTGCATCCGTGCGTGAGTGTGTGCGCGAGGACGTGTGCATGCATTTGAGTACGTAGCTGCGTGTGCCCATGTGTAGAATTAACCCATTAACACCTGAGAACAGACCCAGGTGTTATGGGTCTGCCACAGCAAGCCTTGACACTTCACGCGGTGGCTTCAAAGTGCACCGAGCCTCGCACAAACGCCGTGGTGACATCCCCGCCACTTAGCGGGCAAACGGCAACCGTTGTTGTTGTTGTTGTGTTTAGAGGGTTACCCATACATGCCAAGTTGATATTCTGGTTGCTGACCATTGGGGAAAGGTGTTTCCTGTTGAGTCTGTGCTCCCGCGTGTGGACGTGGCACCGTGCGTTTCCCCCTTAGAAGATTCTCTCGGATTCTGCAAATCGGACGGTCTTGGTCGCCTTCTCGCTCGCGACTCTGCTGTCTCCGTGGTGTCCGGCGTTCTGCGGAAGGGGTCGGGGGAAAGGCCAAAGATCGAGACGTCATCGTGGCCAAAGCCGCAGACGCCACCGCTGCACCTCGCGGCCAACGTTCTCTACGCTTGGCCAGATCTCACAGCTTCTGCGCAGGAGAGGCACTCAGCGACCTCCAAAATATGCCCCTGATGGTCTCCCACCATCTGCCCCTTGGGTCTTCCCCTTAGTCATGGGACTCAACCACAGGGAGAGGTGGGAAGCAAACAAAGCCGAGTTGGTACCAGTGCCAAGGAAGTCACATCTATGAGTCATCAATATCAATAGCAAAATACATCAGAGGGTTCTTTATTCATTAATTCATGACTCACATTGGACTTGAAAATGACATTCGGAGGTGCAGGAGAGTAAATTAAAGAAAAGTTTTCAGACAGAAGGTTGACAACGATGCTGATGTGTGGCACAGTGAGAGGAAGGATAGGAACTGCTGGTGACAAAGACAAAGATCTCCCATATAGCCTAAACAGACTGTTGGGGCAAGTGCTGTTTGTGGGAAAATATGAAGGCTGGAATAGCACACGAGGGGGTGGGTGGCTAGCACCATACCCGACCTGCTTTGTCTCCCCAGTGGCAAAGTTTTACACCTTGAGGCAAAGTCGCCCGTTCAGATAATTGTCGCTGGTGTTGGCCATGAGCGGGAATTGAACTCGGGTCACCGGGCCCGCAGCGCTCCAACCGCTACATCACCACTGCCGATTAACAACATCAATAACAACCTCTATTTGCAACTAAGTGGCGGTGACGTCACCACATCAATTGTGCCAGGCTTTGTGGACTTTCAGGCCACGTGAAGTGTCAAACGCCTGCTGGCAGGAGGTCACAGGACAGACCCAGGTGCGATGGGTTTACTGACTGAGATGGCTGGCAGATGCACCACCTGTGGCCCCTACTTTGCCGATGAACACACAGACATATATAGACATACACAGAGGAAGGAGCTCCAACAAGAAGACCCCCACCCCCACATTGAACCATTGTGGGGGAGTAGGGGAGAGTGGGGGTGGGGGGGGGCACTCACCTGCACGGAGTAGTTGCTGTACACGCACTCTCCGTACGTGGGCACCAGGCGTAGGTACGGGTACTCCGTCTCCCGCCTGCAAGAAACAGCGGCGGTCACGGAGAGGAGGACGGTGCTCGTGGGGTTTGGTCCGAGCGGCCGGGGTCGAAGCGCCGTTGGGAATTAAACTAAAAACCAAACTATTTTTACTTCATCAGGTAAGGCCTCAAATGAGCTACATCGCTTTTTTCACAAGTGACCCGGACACAACGGATAGCTCAATGGAGTGGCGTATCATGTGGAAATGCACAGCCACCAAATCCTTTAAATGCACGATTCCAAATGTGGAGGGACAAACCAGAGGACCCGCAGAAAAATCCACACGACCACGGCGATAGAGAGACACTCAAACACCAACTACACAGCAGGCGTCAGGGTCAGGATCAAACCCACGGCCGCCTGCAAACCAGGCGAGGGAGATAACATCTCGACGCTGTGGCACCCATTATATTTAATTGGCACTCGCTGCAGGAGCCACGGGGCCCTTACTTGGCGGCGGTGTTCACCACGGTGGACGACTGCATGGTCGACCTTTGGCTCATGGACATCCTCAACCTCTCCATCTCCTGTGCACAGACAAAGATCCCCCGTTTAGGTATAACAGACTGTTGAGGCAAGTGTTGTTAGCGAGCACCTCCTCTGCACACACACACACACAAGTTCACACATGTAGGGCGGCATGGTAGCAACGTCGTGGTAACACTTGCGCCTCGTGAGCAAGAAGCACCCGGGTTAATTTTGCTGACTCAGACGCCCCTCTGTGTTTGTATGTTCGCCCCCTGTTCTGCATGGATTTCCGAAGGTTTCTCCTTGTTTCCTCCCATAACTAAAATAATCGCACAGTGTAAACGGTATTGGCCAAAATATCTGAATGGTGAAAAATACCTGAAAATTTACTCAATCAGGATCGCAGGGATCAGTAGCGACATCGCTCCCCTCCAGTGAAAAAAAACTTCGCAGGATCCTTCCGGAAAGAAAATCTTGAGACTCCGTAACCATCCACCTCTCCGGCAATTCAACAAGAGTAATTATTAGCATTATTTGGAGCCATGATTTAGTTCAAGAATTACGTTTTCTTTGTCTCTTTAAGTTCTGTTTTGTTTATTTGGACTTGGTCATCCCATTGTCTTAATAGAGCAATGTCCGATAATTAAATCACCTGCAATGCACCGAATCTCATCACATCTCGGACGTCGAGCACAGTTGAGCCTGGAAAGTGCTGGAATGGGCGATCACCATGCACGGCAGGTTATCATAGGCAGCTGCGGGGCTACTTTGTGGTTGGTGGAGGTAGCTTTGTGATATCCGCTTCTATAGGGCATTGATATGGCCTCGCAAGCAGTGCATTCACCACTTGTTGTGGAGCTTCGTAGTTGAATCCAGCGGCCCCGCTCTAATTATTATTAGGGCGGGCAGTAATAATTACTAATAATTACCACAGCAATAATTACCGGTAATAATTATTACTGCGGTGTGTATTTCTCATTTTATCTAGGATTTTACGTTGCATATTTGTCAAAGCACTTGACAAGAATGATACATTTTCCATTAATATTGGCTGATGGGGAAAAGGGTTGGAGTTTGAGTGTTGGGGAGGGGAAGGGATGGCAAGGAAAGGTAATGATAGGGAAAGGGAGAGGATGGCGAGGTTAGGAAGGTTAAGGTGGAGGATGGTTAAGGGTTTAAGGATGCGGACAGGAAGTAGTAATTGCCGGAATTATACCACGCGCCGCCAGCATCGCTCAAAGTGGACGTTCACGATTCCCCCTGCGTCATTTGCAAGAGCAGGCCATTGTGTGCCACCAGCTTCAGAGTCCACATTTTACCAAATTCAAAAATTTACACCGCAAATGACTCAACTGGGATTGTAGGTAGCGGCAATCGTCGCCCCCCAACTGGCGGACTAACGCCCTGGGTCACTCGCAAATGAGACTTCACCCTTGGGTCTCTTGCATTCCCATCGGGTTAAACAAAGTCAACGTTACTTTTTTTCTCTTCCAACATAGCGTGGTCACATCCTGCTCCACTACTGCTCCTGTGACGCGATGGCCACCCAGTACAATCGGGTGGAAAATAGAAAATAAACGGTGGAGAAGACAACAACGGAGACATCTATGGCACATATCTTTGCCTGTATCAAAGTATGAATAATGATAATAGGTTTTAACCTTTCTGGCAATTAAATAGGTGTTAAGATGTTCAAATACCAAATAGATGCCTTTTTCAGAAGCAACCACACAAACATGCTCTGATGATATATGGAGTGTCAATGTATATAATTATCAGAGCATGTTTGTTTGCATGTTCACCATAAGTACGTGTGGTTATAATGCAGACTTCATTCCTTGCAAAAGGTTTCTATTTGGTGTTTGAACATCTTAACACCTCCTGTTTATTCCTAGAAAGGGTAAACACCTATTCTTATTTTGACAACGGAAATGTAGTGCGAAAGAAAGGGATCGTGTGTCACCTCACGGAGCGTGGCGATGATCTGTTCCTGCTGGGAGATGGTGCGCTGCAGCTCCGCCAGGCGCTGATCACTGCCCTGGCTCGAGCTCTGGCTCTGCTGCTGGAAGCTCTCGATCCTCATCTGCACAAGACAAAGATCCACCCACCTTTTAACAGACTGTCAGAGCAAATGCTGTTAAGCGAGCATCTCTCAGGTTCTTTATTTCTCCTGGGAGAAATCCGATAAGCTATGAAACTCTTTTTCACAGACGTCCGGGAGATGTCCTTATGAAAGTCTGCACGGCACACGAGGGGGTGGCTGGGCAACACCACGCCCGGCCGCCTTTGCCTCCCCAGTGGCGATGTTTACATATCACACCTAGTACTCATTTGAATCTGAGTCGACCTAGGGGAGAACCAGGACAGGTTCAAATGATCGTCACTGGTGGTGGCCAACAGCGAGAATTGAACTGGGGTTGCCGGGTTCATAGCGCAATGCGCTAACCGCTACACTTCCGCTGTCCACTCAGCAACACAAATACAAAAATCCCCCGTTTAGCCTTAACAGATTGTTGGGGAAAGTGCTATTAGCAAGCACCTATGAAGGCCGTCACGGCACATGAAGGGGTGGGTGGCCAGCACCATGCCTATCGGCCTTTGTCTCCCTAGTGGCGATGTTTTACGCACCGCACCAGGTACTCATTTGAGGCCGAGTCGATCTAGGGAAGGCACAGGATCGGTTTAGATAATCGTCATTGGTGTTAGCTGTGAGTAGGAATCGACATAGACCTCGGGTCGCTGGGTTTGTAGAGCACACTACCGCTCTCCACCCATCGACACACACGCACGCACACACACGCACACACACACGCACACAACTTTCGTGATTGCAGGAATCCATACTCTTTGGTTCTTTCGGTTGTGAGAAACAATGTATGCCCTCCATCCACAATAACCCTTTATTATTGGACCCTATATTTGCATGATCCTATGAACAGCTTCCTAAAAAATGTGGATAAAATATGGTGATATGTGATGCGGGTCGTGTAATTTAAATAATTCCCAGAGTGGTGAATCCAAAGCACTGACAATGACAGAGAAGCCATCGCTTTTCTCACCAGTTCAAGATTGGGTGCACAGTCGGTACCGTTATAATCGAGGCCTTCGTGAGAAAGGAGAATCGCGTTTAGCCGATGGCGTCTAGACGTGCGGACGCGCCACTCCTACGCTCGTTGCAAACGACTCCAACTAAGCGGAATGCGACATCGGGACTGTCATTATTTTTTACAGGGATAACCTATTCAATGTAAAACTATTTTGCTGGATTAAGCCTTTACTGTTTGATATCCCATTGTGTTCAGACATATCATGTACCGCGTTTCACGTTCATGTTTGTTAAAGCGGGCAAATGAGACTTCAAGAGAGCAGGAGTAGAGACTCGCTCGCAGTGTGCAACCCCCTGGGTCACCAAAGTGGCCAAAGCGATGTAATGAAAGCGAATCGGGATCGGAGCAAAAAAACGCAAGTTGGCTCGGACAAATGACTCTGAATGCTTTACCCGTTAAAAAATAAGTCACGTCATGAGAAGCCAAAGAGCTGAATAGGACTCTGACAGGGTAATGGGCAAGAGGCCGTTGCAGCGACGGAAGTGAACGAAGCGCGGCAAAATCAGTGGCGCAGTTTTTGGCAGCTCAAAAAATACTGCCCACTTCTGATGTCCACCCGCTGCAGCTAAGATGAGAAGATGGTTTCAAATTAAGCAACCATTGGAAAGATGTTCTAAATCGAACCAAACATTAAACTAATTTTCAATGATACAGTATATTTTTCAAGTAGTGGTACCCCAAACTTTCGCAGCTCTTAAAAAAAATTCCCTTTTCACACCACCAATAGGTAAACTCCCCCTCCCCCCCCCTCGCCAACCGGCATGTTCACCCGCATGTACAATCAAATGAAAATTTTTATGCTAATTCCTTTGTCAAGGCACCTTGTTTCTTCGCACACAGCTTAAAGGTCGCGGTCTGAGCGTGGCTGTGTTTCACTCCAGCGCTGTCCTCGAGACAGTCTGCTCCCTTCACCTGATGAAGGCCGCTTGTGTTGTGGCCGAAACGTCGTGATTTTTGTTGTTTTATTTTTTACCTACGTGACTTTACCGAATAGAACCAAAGAGTATGCTTGCAGTGGTGGAAATATGACTGTGGGTCCTTTTCAAGTGGTAGCCCTCACGTGACCGCGCACAGAACACGTTGTTGTATACGGCCCTTTTTCCACAATTAATATCCATAAGAATATTTACGGATGCATACACCTAGATTTCTTTTTCCTTTCTTTCGTGACAAATAATATATTTTTTTTTAATAATGAATCAAACCCATAAGCCAGAAACACGAAAAACCAGATGTCGGTCATAAACAGACCATTAAGAAATAAAGAAATAATACAACTCTCGAGGCGAGGATGTAACAGCTATCGGCGAAAATCTCCAGAGGAACAAGAGTTTGATGGGCCCCTTAGGAAAGGTCCCTCCGAGGTCAGAACACCAAGAGAGCAGACACCAGACGCCAACAGGGTAAATCGTATACATATTCTTTTCCTTATTTTCCAGTAAAACAACAACAAAAAAATTAAAAGGCAACAACAAGAATAAGATAAAAGTAGCGAGCCTAACGCTCACTCCAATTAAGAACAGGCCACCAGACACATCAGTGAATTATTATACAATGATTAATTCGCTATCAAATGATTTTCACCTTTAATACCTTTACTGTTAAAACAAAGCTTGGAGCAAGAATACCGAGTCACATCAAAGGTTATCGAGAAGGAATGAGACAACGAGCAAACTTGCGAAAGAGTTTAAACAATATTCCAAGCAACCCCGACCACATTTGTCTCTCTCACAGCGCGGAGAAGCAGGAATTACACCTTATCACAAGGGGCCATCTGGAAAAGCCAGCCGGGCTTGATGAGGAGACACACCCCACCCCACACACGGCAACCAGGACAAAGAAAGTTTTAAAGAAATTGCAAGATAACTATTAATAATAAACTGTGTTAACCTTACACGACATTCCATTATAGAACCTTACAGAACCAAGGGATATGGACTTCCAACAATCAAGAAACGGACCTCTTGAACTCAGGATGATAATTATTTTTCTTTTTAATAATTCCATCATAACAATTCGAACCTCGGTAAAACCGAGAGGTGTCGGGAGGACGCAGTTACAAACACGAGTCTTGGCGAACATGGGACCAAATGGTATTTGAGCAATATAAGTCAAAAGTATAAAGAGGTGCTCCCGGCCACCTTTGTCTTTCCCTGCAGAACGTGATAAAATGCATACGCTCGGAAGAGCATCTTCACTTGGAAATAAATCAAATACTATGAATCACAAGCAGGATCATAACTGTGTATGATAAGATACCAACTGTGATGTGAAATGTTAAACTTAAAAAAAAATCTTAACCATTTCTTTGTGCGTCGGAACGCGTACGGAAAAGGGGGGGGGAACCCGCCCCTCTCTCTGGGTGGAGGGATTAGACAACCAGACGCCACCAAGATGAATCGAGGTGTCTGTTGTCTTGATGTTTATGGCTTGAGGAAAGACCCCGAACAGAGGCCATGTCATAAATGACACACACACAAACATACACACTGACACACGAACCCCCCCCACCACCGACACACGAACCCCCCCCACCGACATACGATCAGATCAAAGATAGCTCCACCTCGTGAGGGGGAGCCGAGAAGGGGAGAGATTTTTGGCATAAAAAGGAGCCGTTTCAGCATTGAAATCAGCTCAGTCAGCCCTCGGGGCCAACTCGTCAGCCCTCGGGGCAGCTCAACAGAAGAAGACTCATCTCAACTGGCAGCTCAACAGAAGAAGACTCATCTCAACTCAGCTCAACAGAAGAAGACTCATCTCAACTCAGCTCAACAGAAGAAGACTCATCTCAACTCAACTCAGCAGAAGAAAAACTTGACCTGTCGCTCGCGAGCGCAGCGTCAGCTACTACAGCAGCGGAAAGAGCGCGCGCCGGCGTAGCTCATCCAGCAGTGGAGGAAACTGCTGTCAGCGAATCAGCACGGGCGCGTTCGCGCATCTTCAAGGAGAAAGAGCGCGGCCAGCAACGCCAAGCAAGAGCGTGCAGCAGCTCAGCCAGCAGTGGAGAGAAACTGCTATCAGCGAACCAGCACGGGCGCGTTCGCGCGTCTTCAAGGAGAGGAAGCGCGCGCCACCAGCGTGCCATCAGCACCAGCCATCAGCACCAGCGCGCCGCTGCGGGCGTGCTTCTAACGCCGTCTACTAGACGGTCATCTCAGCTACAACAACGCATCTACTCGTTCACCAACGTCCGTCGAGTCCGAACCAACTACTGAAAGAAGAATCAACTGATACGTATGATACACTGCCCCCCACTACACACAAACCAGACGTCTGCTTGACGCAAAGAATCGATTCCGAACATTGGCCTACTCTTTCACCACTCACACCATTCAACACACACACACACGGGTCATTAACAAAGCCTAAAAACCTCAAGCCATTGAACCATCCGTGATTGTGGAAACATCGCAACGACCGAGTGAATAATCTATCGTTTTTAAGAGTGTTCATAATTTTCTCTGTAATGTTGTGCTGGGGCTGTACTTCTAACCGCATAAATTACCAACTGACCCATTAACAAGGATTCATTCTTGGCACCTCACCACGGAGCGCCGCTCGCGGGGTTGAAGAGCGGGTTCAACCGGTTCCCTGTCAGGGGTCTGGCCACAATCAATTAAAAGATTGGCCCGAGATAAGGATCTCAAAAGGAAACATCGCCACCCATTGAGTCGCGTTGAGAAGTTGATTAGGAATACTTGAGTCGTTCGTTAATATTTGTCTTTCTGCATAATCTTGCCGGTATCCACGAATGAAATAACGAATTCAGACGCATATTTGTGCCTCCAAGAATAATACTGGTTGGAGTGCCCTGTCAACGAGTAGCATTGCATAATAATCAGTCATCCTATTGTTAACAACGTGACAATAATTGCATTAAGGGCCGCGCATGATCAGTGACCGAATGCTGTTTTGTGTGACAATTCAAGTAACGAAGCATTGCGGCCATCGAGTGGTGTTGATAAGGCAATTAGAAGTATTCCAGTCGAACGCTTTAAATTCATAATCGTTATGAATCAATGAACGAACATCAACGTGGTACTGTGCTGACGATTTCAAGCATAATAACTTCGCATATCAGAATGTATTAAGGATTGGATACGAATCAAAGACCAAGTGCCGTGTTGTGTAACAATTCAAGCATACGAGTTTGCATATTATAAAGTTAAGGTTTGATAGAATAGTTCGCATGTTTTTAATCTCTCTCTCAACAACCGATCGATTGCGTTACGCGTCGGGAATTAACCACAGGTGCCGCTATCGAGGTGAAACAACGCAATCGTGATGGTATCGTGTTAACGCTGTGTTGAAATTCCAAAATCCCGAGATTGAGTTTTTCATATTATCCAAAAATTAAAGTTAGCTAGAAATAAAATTGATTAAAGCAGAAGGTTTGTGTGTGATTCTTCCTGAAATTCTGCATAATATTGTTCTGCGTATGAGATCTGAATCCTGGGGACCTATCATAAGCACACTATCACCACACATAATCCATAACACACATAATTCGTAATGTTCAATCGAGAGTAATCGTATCCTTATCGATAATACGGAATTAAAGAGCAGAGTCGAATCGACTCTCTCTCATTCACGCTCACAACGCCTGCGTCACTGCATACGATTAATTGCGTCATTCCAATTCATAACACAATCCTCGTCACCGAGGCTCGACCTGATAATCCATAACGACCTGCATTATCATAACCACGCCCACTCGCATAAATTAATACGATTATCTCTCGAATCAGCATAATTTATGCGCATAATTACACTGATTAACATAATTTCGGATAAATTATGCAAATCTCAAATTTCATTTAATTTTCATTATTTTCATCAATTTTCATAACACCTATATATACAACATATTGGGCGCGTCGTCCGGGATCTCTCGCAGACAGTTTATGCTTGAATTAAGGAACAAATCACTGTTGTATTAACCAAGGTTTTATGATCTAACGTTACCCTGTGACTGTAACGGGTGTAAAGCAAACAAAAAAACGCACTCTGAAGGGAAATTCCAGAGTAGCAGGGTATAACAAAGACAATTGAAGTAAGATTATTTGCTCGAGTCAAACTGACCACATCCTGTGATACAAGTGTTTTATACGTGCTCTGAAGGGAATACCAGAGTCACATGAGTCGAACTGATGCATTCTGGATACAACTGTTTTGATATGCACTCTGAAGTGAAATTCCAGAGATGCTCGTATTAAGAGTAATTTTTGAGTGGATTGCGGGATATTGGGAACTTGTACCAAAAAGGTCAGGCCGATCTGCTACAGAGCAAACAAATCAGGGAGACACATGGAAGGTGAGCTGTATTGATGACATTGGGACACTGCTTAAGAACTGGATAAAATGGGAGAAAAGCGAACACGATGTAAAAACATCAGGAATAGCTACGCTGAACTCAGACCCTCTCGCACAGACAGACAAACAGAGATTATGGGATGAGGAAAATTTCGGAAAAGAAACAGGTGGGACTGATAACCCCGAAGTCAGAGTGAGACAGAATATTAAAACTAAATCACCAGGAGATTATGTACTAATAACGCGAGAAAGGGCGGAGCCGAAGCTCCGAGGCAACTCTCCAGGAAAACGCACACCACGCACAGACGGCCGACACAAACATCGCGACAGGCACGACGCACCAGACAAATATAAATCAAACACCCCACAAAAACCACATAAGTATGAGCCATGGGACAAACATGAGTCACCGAGCAAAGTTGACCCACGTTACAGGCGCAAAATACACTACAAAAATCATGTTAAGCAACGCCACCGTGATGTTAATGACTCATCCGAATCTGACTCGGATGACGATGATCAACTTTCCGAATACTCGTTCAGTAGTAACACTCTGAGATTGATGGACAAAGCTCTCGTCCGAATTCCCTATTTTGATCCACACAATAAGAACAGGGACATTCACACTCACATCGTAACGGTAGAAGCAGAAGCAATGATCAGGGGTCTGAGGAAAACGGATGAAAAAGCGAGTTTGCTGAAACGCAGCTTGCATGGACAGTCCATATCATGGGTAAAGTCGCTACCATACGAGGTTCGGAACGATTTTAAAAAGCTGAGCCTGGCAGTGATTCGGAAGTTTGGAGAATATCTAACACTGTCTGAGGGATTTAACGCTGCAAAATCTATGACCCAGTGTGCAGACGAGGATCCTCGGGATTACCTCATGCGATTTAAAAGAGCGTACTACGCAGGCGATGTGGATCAGTATCACGAAGGTGACAAAAGGTTCAAAATTATGTTTTTTGGATCTTTGAGTCCAGAGATTACAGAAATTGTGGGAATGGTCTTGAGTCCAGAGACAGCCTCCTTGGACCACATAGTGGATCGGGCACACATGGCTTGGCAGTACCGGACTAAAAACAATGATTCCACAGCACACAGAGAATGGGGCAAGGTAACCAGCCTATCAGAGGAAAAGAAAAAACATGTGAGGCATTTGATGCACGCAGGCCCACAGTGCAGAAAACAAAAAGCACCCACGGATTACCAACATAATTACATACACGGGTGGTCAGATAACAATTACACGAGACAATGGCACGCAGACCGGGAGCGATCGCAGCGTGCAGGGACGCGTATTTGCGACAATCGCAACGTGTGGAGACCACGAGCAAAGTCGGACCAGTGCCCAATTCCACGGCACACAGAGCAGGAGCGATCGCAGCATGTAGGGACGCGTATTTGCGAGAATCGCAACGCGTGGAAACCACGAGCAAAGTCAGACCAGTGCTCAATTCCACGGCACACAGACCGAGAGCGTTCGCAGCGTGCAGAGACGCGTATTTGCGACAATCGCCACGGGTGGAAGCAAAGAGCAGGACCATATCTTCACCCAATGCAGCGGCACACAGCCGGCCAAAATTACCCACACAGATGGCGAGATAACAATTACGGTCGACAGTGGCACATAGAGAATGGGCGGCCACGACACACAAAGACACATAATCGCGAGAATCACGGCGTGTATAGGCCAAGAGCAGAATCACGCCGATTCCCCATTCCACGATACACAAGGGGCACACATGGCTTGGCTGTAACAAAGAGGGTGACATGGGCACGTGATAAATCGCTCACACTGGTTGAGAGGAAAATGACAGGGAAAGAGGTGTCCGCTGATCTGAAAAAAAAATCACAGCCCTTGGAAAAAATCAAGCAGGCTGGAGGTTACAAACAGAACCAAGAGGGGAACCATGATTGTGGAAAACTAAATGCGCCATGCACACGCTTTGATGTGGTGGGGAACGCGAGAGTCGCTCCCGTGGTGAACACACCTATTGAACAAGGAAAATTAACCATGAAGCGTGATCTAACAGGAAATGATAACCAACAGGATCGGGAGGAGAAACATGCTTGTTTGGTAAATGGAAACGCGATCAATTGTGTCGCAAAATTGCGTGAGAGTACAGTAAAAGTGCCAGGGAAACGCGTTACGGAGACAAAAATCCATGATGGATTGGGGAATGTGTGGAAATCCAGCACACGCAAAAACATGGAATCGAATCGAGGCACGGAATCGGATCGTGGTACGGAGTCAGCAAATCTGCACATGGCTGCGGAGAAGGCAAATGACCCCAACAGTCGAGCACGAAAACTCGTGTTGTGTACTAATCCTGGTGGCGCTCGACATGGCTTCACGCCACATAAACCCACAGGGAAGGCGAGGGATAAAAAAAATTACCGATACGAACCAAGGAACCGTGCTCATTTGGCTAAAGCCATACCGACGATGAACCAAAACGACGATGTGATGATGTTGCATGGAAAGGTCACAGGTTACTCGAAAATACCTGGTCATGAGAAAAATTATTCTGTACTTTTGACCAAACGTGGCAGTAAGGTTGCCAATAACTTGGTAAACATTAAACAAAGAGATGCCAGGAGGGAAACGGTGTACCACCGGGCTCGAAACCGCTATCCAGTGTTTCCCAGGAACTGAAACAAAAATCAAAGCAATAATTGATAAGACCCGATGTAACATGTTGCCTTAATTTCTCTTTTTCCTGTTCTTTTATTTTCTTATTTCAAATGTAATCATGCTAAGTTGTGA
The DNA here is from genome assembly GCF_010993605.1 of Petromyzon marinus. Classification (NCBI taxonomy): domain Eukaryota; kingdom Metazoa; phylum Chordata; class Hyperoartia; order Petromyzontiformes; family Petromyzontidae; genus Petromyzon; species Petromyzon marinus. The sequence continues at coordinate 18,344 of NW_022638543.1, forward strand.
CACGTACGCGCGCGTTGTAAGGAAAAATCACAAACTTGAAGACAATCGATAGTTCATGGTGGAAAAAGGCATTTTTCTTTAATATTAAAAATAACCGGTGGCAGACCACCGATCATTTTTAAAAGGGCGGAATGTTGTATACGGCCCTTTTCCCACAATTAATATCCATAAGAATATTTACGGATGCATACACCTAGATTTCTTTTTCCTTTCTTTCGTGACAAACAATATATATATATTTTTTAATAATGAATCAAACCCGTAAGCCAGAAACACGAAAAACCAGATGTCGGTCATAAACAGACCATTAAGAAATAAAGAAATAATAAAACTCTCGAGGCGAGGATGTAACAGCTATCGGCGAAAATCTCCAGATGAACAAGAGTTGATGGGCCCCTTAGGAAAGGTCCCTCCGAGGTCAGAACACCAAGAGAGCAGACACCAGACGCCAACAGGGTAAATCGTATACATATTCTTTTCCTTATTTTCCAGTAAAACAACAACAAAAAAATTAAAAGGCAACAACAAGAATAAGATAAAAGTAGCGAGCCTAACGCTCACTCCAATTAAGAACAGGCCACCAGACACATCAGTGAATTATTATCCAATGATTAATTCGCTATCAAATGATTTTCACCTTTAATACCTTTACTGTTAAAACAAAGCTTGGAGCAAGAATACCGAGTCACATCAAAGGTTATCGAGAAGGAATGAGACAACGAGCAAACTTGCGAAAGAGTTTAAACAATATTCCAAGCAACCCCGACCACATTTGTCTCTCTCACAGCGCGGAGAAGCAGGAATTACACCTTATCACAAGGGGCCATCTGGAAAAGCCAGCCGGGTTTGATGAGGAGACACACCCCACCCCACACACGGCAACCAGACAAACAAGTTTTAAAGAAATTGCAAAATAACATTAATAATAATGTGTTAACCTTAAACGATATTCCATTATAGAACCTTACAGAACCAAGGGATATGGACTCCAACAATCTGGAAACGGACCTCTTAAACTCAGGATGAAAATTATTTTTCTTTTTAATAATTCCATCATAACAATTCGAACCTCGGTAAAACCGAGAGGTGTCGGGAGGACGCAGTTACAAACACGAGTCTTGGCGAACATGGGACCAAATGGTATTTGAGCAATATAAGTCAAAAGTATAAAGAGGTGCTCCCGGCCACCTTTGTCTTTCCCTGCAGAACGTGATAAAATGCATACGCTCGGAAGAGCATCTTCACTTGGAAATAAATCAAATACTATGAATCACAAGCAGGATCATAACTGTGTATGATAAGATACCAACTGTGATGTGAAATGTTAAACTTAAAAAAAAATCTTAACCATTTCTTTGTGCGTCGGAACGCGTACGGAAAAGGGGGGGGGAACCCGCCCCTCTCTCTGGGTGGAGGGATTAGACAACCAGACGCCACCAAGATGAATCGAGGTGTCTGTTGTCTTGATGTTTATGGCTTGAGGAAAGACCCGAACAGGGCCATGTCATAAATGACACACACACAAACATACACACTGACACACGAACCCCCCCACCACCGACACACGAACCCCCCCCACCGACATACGATCAGATCAAAGATAGCTCCACCTCGTGAGGGGGAGCCGAGAAGGGGAGAGATTTTTGGCATAAAAAGGAGCCGTTTCAGCATTGAAACCAGCTCGTCAGCCCTCGGGGCCAACTCGTCAGCCCTCGGGGGCAGCTCAACAGAAGAAGACTCATCTCAACTCAGCTCAACAGAAGAAGACTCATCTCAACTCAGCTCAACAGAAGAAGACTCATCTCAACTCAGCTCAACAGAAGAAGACTCATCTCAACTCAACTCAGCAGAAGAAAACTTGACCTGTCGCTCGCGAGCGCAGCGTCAGCTACTACAGCAGCGGAAAGAGCGCGCGCCGGCGTAGCTCATCCAGCAGTGGAGGAAACTGCTGTCAGCGAATCAGCACGGGCACGATCGCGCATCTTCAAGGAGAAAGAGCGCGGCCAGCAACGCCAAGCAAGAGCGTGCAGCAGCTCAGCCAGCAGTGGAGAGAAACTGCTATCAGCGAACCAGCACGGGCGCGTTCGCGCGTCTTCAAGGAGAGGAAGCGCGCGCCACCAGCGTGCCATCAGCACCAGCGCGCCGCTGCGGGCGTGCTTCTAACGCCGTCTACCAGACGGTCATCTCAGCTACAACAACGCATCTACTCGTTCACCAACGTCCGTCGAGTCCGAACCAACTACTGAAAGAAGAATCAACTGATACGTATGATACACTGCCCCCCACTACACACAAACCAGACGTCTGCTTGACGCAAAGAATCGATTCCGAACATTGGCCTACTCTTTCACCACTCACACCATTCAACACACACACACACACACGGGTCATTAACAAAGCCTAAAAACCTCAAGCCATTGAACCATCCGTGATTGTGGAAACATCGCAACGACCGAGTGAATAATCCATCGTTTTTAAGAGTGTTCATAATTTTCCTCTGTAATATTGTGCTGGGGCTGTACTTCTAACCGCATAAATTACCAACTGACCCATTAACAAGGATTAATTCTTGGCACCTCACCACGGAGCGCCGCTCGCGGGGTTGAAGAGCGGGTTCAACCGGTTCCCTGTCAGGGGTCTGGCCACAATCAATTAAAAGATTGGCCCGAGATAAGGATCTCAAAAGGAAACATCGCCACCCATTGAGTCGCGTTGAGAAGTTGATTAGGAATACTTGAGTCGTTCGTTAATATTTGTCTTTCTGCATAATCTTGCCGGTATCCACGAATGAAATAACGAATTCAAACGCATATTTGTGCCTCCAAGAATAATACTGGTTGGAGTGCCCTGTCAACGAGTAGCGTTGCATAATAATCAGTCATCCTATTGTTAACAACGTGACAATAATTGCATTACGGGCCGCGCATGATCAGTGACCGAATGCTGTTTTGTGTGACAATTCAAGTAACGAAGCATTGTGGCCATCGAGTGGTGTTGATAAGGCAATTAGAAGTATTACAGTCGAACGCTTTAAATTCATAATCGTTATGAATCAATGAACGAACATCAATGTGGTACTGTGCTGACGATTTCAAGCATAATAACTTCGCATATCAGAATGTATTAAGGATTGGATACGAATCAAAGACCAAGTGCCGTGTTGTGTAACAATTCAAGCATACGAGTTTGCATATCATAAAGTTAAGGTTTGATAGAATAGTTCGCATGTTTTTAATCTCTCTCTCAACAACCGATCGATTGCGTTACGCGTCGGGAATTAACCACAGGTGCCGCTATCGAGGTGAAACAACGCAATCGTGATGGTATCATGTTAACGCTGTGTTGAAATTCCAAAATCCCGAGATTGAGTTTTTCATATTATCCAAAAATTAAAGTTAGCTAGAAATAAAATTGATTAAAGCAGAAGGTTTGTGTGTGATTCTTCCTGAAATTCTGCATAATATTGTTCTGCGTATGAGATCTGAATCCTGGGGACCTATCATAAGCACACTATCACCACACATAATCCATAACACGCATAATTCGTAATGTTCAATCGAGAGTAATCGTATCCTTATCGATAATACGGAATTAAAGAGCAGAGTCGAATCGACTCTCTCTCATTCACGATCACAACGCCTGCGTCACTGCATACGACTAATTGCGTCATTCCAATTCATAACACAATCCTGGTCACCGAGGCTCGACCTGATAATCCATAACGACCTGCATTATCCTAACCACGCCCACTCGCATAAATGGATACAATTATCTCTCGAATCAGCATAATTTATGCGCATAATTACACTAATTAACATAATTTCGGATAAATTATGCAAATCTCAAATTTCATTTAATTTTCATTATTTTCATCAATTTTCATAACACCTATATATACAACAACGTGACGTGAAGCTGTTGGCCGTGTGTTAGCCATGGGCCCTGGGTTCCCCCCCACACCACCCCCCGCTGCAGGAGGAATTCCAGTTCATAGAAACGTTTGCGTCGTTTGAGCTGTGCTTTTTCCAGGTCCTTGTCTCCATAGGTACAGAAGAGCTACATTATGAGAGAGGGGAGATACATAACCTCAGATGTATATACAGACACCCAAGTAGGGGGAACTGACTGAAATAGCGTGATCAACCGGACTATGCGTTAATTGTGTTTTGACCGACCGTCTGTGTTGCTTTACATGGTTTCCAATTTTTTTTTTGCTAAACCGTGTTTGTCTGGTATGCTTCTCTCTCTGTGTCCCCTGTTGTATCTGTGTCAGTTCCCCTACTTGGGTGTCTGTATAAATACATCTGAGGTTGTGTGTCTCCCCTCTCTCGTAATTTAGCTCTTCTGTACCTGATGATGGCTGCTTGTGTTGCAACCGAAACGTCGTACGCTATTATGTTATTTTATTATTTCTTATTTATTCGTGACTTTACCGAAAAAACCAAAGAGTAATCCCTGCAGTCACGAAAGCTTCAAATCAAGTCAGTCGGAGGAATGTCGTGCAAAAGTGAATTCAAACTCTTACTTGCCATACAGTTATCAAAACGTTACGCGATTACTGCATTTATTGCATTTCTACATTTAGTGCTACAGCAGCAATAGCAGCAGCTACATCATCGTCATCAGAACAACATCAATGTCAACAGCAGCAGCGACAGCAATGTAATTTCAGCATCCTGATCATGACGGCCATCATCTCCTTAACCGTAAAACTTCATCTGTTGTCGAGAGTTGAGGTTGTTGTGCATGCACAAAGCCAGAGAACTTCACTGGAGATTTATTCCGGGTCACTTTAGCCTGGAGCCTTGCATAGGGAAATGACTGCACGTTAATGCAAAATGTAACCGAAACTCCCTATTTACATATTTTCTGTTTCCTAAATTTAGTATAAACATAATTTTAGCATATCGTGCATTTCTCCATCTAGTGTTACAGCAGCAGTTACATGATCAGAAACAGCAGTAGCATCATCAGCATCTGTCGGGGAGGCTGACCCCCGTCCCCTCGCTCATGTGGGATCCACTGCTCCCCTCTTCCGTGTCCTGGGAGGGTTGCTGTTCACCGACTCACCCACCCCCCCCTTCGCTGGGGCCCCTCTGGGCATGATCCGCAGCTGGCGCGTAGCCACCTGGGATTAATTCGCACCCGCTCCCCCTCGCGTGCTCCTCTAAACGCTATGCACGCCGTACGCGCCCGCAGCCACCAAAATTCGACGCGGCTACCTGCCCGGCGCCGCGCACCAATCGCACGCGCGGGACCCGGGGCCGGGGGTCAGAGGGCGGGGGCGTCACTCGTACGCGCGCCGCCGATTGGAGGAGATGCCCCGGAGCTGATTTAAAGGGCTGTACGACCACACTCACAGGTACGCCGCCGCTGCACCTCTCGCACACGCTAACCAAAGGTCGCACGAGTAATCTCACGTACCCTCGTACAAGTCCAACGCCGCTCACCACCCGCACACGCTAACCACGAGCTACACGCAGCTAACCTCGCATGCACGGTGCCCAGTCTACCTCGCGTGCACGTTAACTACGAGCTACACAGTGGCGAGCGCACACACGCGGGTAAAATACACGCTCGTACGCAAACACAGGATACCACGACGAGAAGGCTCACAGTACCATGCACCCCTCTCCGTACTCGCAGGGACGACACGACGAGGTTTATTGACTACCGGTGCTTTATTCCCCCGAGAATAATGAAGCTAAACTACCCGCGTCAGTGTGGGCCAGCAGGGCAGGTATAACCTATCTCCCGGCGGTCTAGGACTCAATCTGTCCCCGTCTCTCCCCAATCTCTCTCCCTAAGGGATATTCCCGTTTATCTCACCTCTCTCCTTCGTACTCATGGATCGACTCCGAGGTGCAGGAAGCCGTGGAAAGGCGAGGCTGCACCTAGTCCTGGCTGGGAACGAGGCCTGGCTGCGCTGCAACTCGTCTCACGGACATTCCAGTAGCAGACACGATGACTCCTCCGATCCTTGATTCCAGAAGAACCCGACTACCTGGCCCCTACCTTCCCTGCCCTTTTTATTGTTCCCACATCAAAGGTAATGTGCCGCTAATCCGCTGGCCTCTCATCCAATCAGGAGCCTCGGATTTCCCGCTCTTCGCTAATCCGATCGGTGCTCTCTCCGACGTCCGCTTTTCACACACGTTGTACACACACTGTGCAGGGAGAGGGCCCCCCTGCCTTCCCGCCGCTCGCTACTCCGCCCCACCCCTTACCTGCCTGCTGACCAGTGTGTGTTTTGGTTGTCTCCTATCCGCGGTGGCTTAGCAGCCCCGTCGTGACCACGTGATTACAACCCAAGTCACGGCGCCGCAGTGCACACTAGCCTCGGGGGAGGTCGCCCAATTCCCTGGTCGTAGGAAACCGTGAAGTTTGGTCCCATGAGGGGGCTTCGGCCAGGTGACCTCCCCTCGGGGCTCTATGTGGGGGTGTGTGTGTGTTCATGTGGGGGGTGGTGAGGGAAGAGCGGCGTCGGCCCCGTCGCTCGGAGGTGGCGGTGGCGCGGCCACGGCGTCGGCAGGACGGCTTCGCTGCTGCGGCATCACAGTGGCAGGCACGGCTCCGACGGAGCGGCTTCGCTGCTGTGGCACCACACACCATCATCAGCAGCAGCAGTTAAATGATCAGCAAAAGACGGGACAA